>CAJQUW010000286.1:5000-151022 GCA_907163375.1 Prostheceraeus crozeri
AAAAAAAAAAAAAAAAAAAAATGACCGAACAACACTCTATCCACTTTGCTTGGGACTCCGAACAACTCGGAAGATGCAATCATTCCCCTCCGAACAACTCATTCAACACTGAAAAGTGACCCGAAACAAACAACACTCTATTACACTTCAATGCCTCCGAACAACTCGAAGATGCAATCATTCGCCTCCGAACACATTAAGACTCCTTCAAACCTGAAAACGTGACCCGAACAACACTCCAATATCCCCTCAATTGCCTCCGAACAATCAACTCAAGATTGCAATCATACCCCTCCGATACAACACCCCCCCCCCCCTCCTTCAAACCCTAAACGTGGACCCGCACACACTCCAAATCCACTGAATAGCCTCCGAACAACTCTAAGAATGCAATCATTCCCTCCGAACAACTCTTCAAAACACTGAAAAATACCCGAAACAACACTCTAGCCACTTGTATGGTCTCCGAACAACTCGAAAGATGCCAAACTGTTCCCCACCTAACAACACCGAACAACCTGAAACGTGACACCGAACAACACTCCAGTCCCACACCAATGCCTCCGAACAACTCGAAGATTGCAATCATTCCCTACTTCCCCCTCCGAACAGCTCCTTCAGCAGCCCTGAAAAATGACCCGAACAACACACTCCAATCCACTCAATTGCCTCCGAACAACTCGAAATTGCAATCATTCCCCGCCGAACAACTCTTCAACAACTGAAAAAAGACCCTAACAACCTCAAGTAAACTCAATTGCCTCCGAACAACACGAAGAGTTGAGTAGCAATCATCTCCCCTCCGAACAACTCTTCAACCACTGAAAAATGACCAACAACACTCTAGTAACACTCAATGCCTCCGAACAACTCGAAGATGCAATCATTCCCCTCCGAACAACTACCATTCAACCCTGAAAAGTTGACCACGAACAACACGCCATCCACTCAATTTGGCCTCCGAACAACTCGAAGAATCGGCAATCATATTTCCCCTCCAACAACTTCCTTCAACAACACTGGAAAAATGACCCCGCACAACACTCTAGTCCACACAATTGCCTCCGAAACAACTCGAAGATGCAATCATTCCCCTCCGAACAAAAACTCCTTCAAACACTGAAAATGACCCGAACAACACCTCTATACACTCAATAGTGCCCTTCCGAAAAAACTCGAAGAATACAAGCTTAAACTGCGCCGAACAACTCCGTCATACCCTGAAAAGTTATCCGAACAACACTGCCAATCCACTTAAATTGCCTCCGCACAAACGCGAATATGCAATCATTCCCCTGCAACAACTCCTTCAACACTGAAAAATGATCCGAACAACACTCGAGTCCACTCACTCTGAGGCTCCGAACAACTCGAAGATGCTTCATTTTCCCGCCGAACCAACTCCCTCAAACACTGAAAAATTACCCGAACGCACACTCTAGTCCTCTCAATGGCTCCGAACAACTCCGTCAACCCCGTAAAAATAACCCGACAAAAACACTGGTATTCCCACATATTTGCCTATGAGTGGACTGGATTGTTAGGTCGGGTCATTTTTCAGGGTTTGAAGGAGTTGTTCGGAGGCAATTGAGTGGTCTAGAGTGTTGTTTCGGAGTCATTTTTCAGTGTTGAAGGAGTTGTTTCGGAGCAGTAATATTGCTTCTTCGAGTTGTTCGGAGGCAATTGAATGTGGACTACAGTGTTGTTCGGGTCATTTTTCAGGTTGAAGTTTGTTCGAGGCAAACAAGTGACTGAGTGTTGTTCGGATCATTTTTCAGGGTTGAGGCGTTGTTCGTTAAGGAGTTCACAAGAGTGTACTGAGTGTTGTTCGGGTCATTTTTCAGGGGTTGAAGGAGTTGTTCGGGAGCAGTAAGATTGCATCTTCCAGTTTTCGGAGGCAATTAAGTGGGACTAGTGGTGTAGTTCGCATCACTGTTCAGGGTTGGAAGAGTTGTTCGGAGCAGTAAGATTGCATCTTCGAGTTGTTCGAGGCAATTGAGTGGACTGAGTGTTGTTCGGGTCACGTTTCCTGAGTAGAAGGAGTTGTTCGGAGCAGTAAGATTGCTTCTTCGAGTTGTTCGGAGGCAATTGAGTGGACTAGAGTGTTGTTCGGATCATTTTTCAGTGTTGAAGGAGTTGTTTCGGAGCCAATTGAGTGGACTAGAGTGTTGTTCGGGTTCATTTTCAGTTGAAGGGTTGAAGGAGTTGTTCGGAGCAAACAAGTGACTGGAGTGTTGTTCGGGTCATTTTTCAGGGTTGAAGGAGTTTGTTCGGAGGTTAATGATTGCATCTTCGAGTTGTTCGGAGGCAATTGAGTGACTAGAGTGTTGTTCGGATCATTTTGTCAGTGTTGAAGGGAGTTGTTCGTGAAGGGAATGAATTTTCATCTTCGAGTTGTTCGGAGGCAATTAAGTGACTAGAGTGTTTTGTTCGGAATCACTTTTCAGGGTTGAAGGGAGTGGTTCGGAGCAGTAAGATTGCATCTTCGAGTTGTTCGGAGCAATTGAGTGGACTAGAGTGTGTTTTCGGGTCATTTTTCAGTGCTGAAGGAGTTGTTCGGAGGGGAATGATTGCATCTTCCAGTTGTTCGGAGGGCAATTAAGTGGACTAGAGTGTTGTTCGGATCATTTTTCAGGGTTGAAGGAGTGTTCGGAGGAATGATTGCATCTTCGAGTTGTTCGAGCAATTGAGAGTGTACTAGAGTGTTGTTCGGTCATTTTTCAGTGTTGAAGGAGTTGTTCGGAGTCAATTGAGTGGACTGGAGTGTTGTTCGGGTCATTTTTCAGGGTTGAAGGAGTTGTTCGAGCCAATGAGTGGACTAGAGTTGTTTCGGGATCATTTGTTCAGGTTGAAGGAGTTGTTCGGAGGGAATGATTGCATCTTCGAGTTGTTTCGGGCAAATTAGTGTGGACTACCATGTTGTTTCGGTCATTTTTCAGAGGTTGAAGGAGTTGTTCGGAGCCATTGAGTGGACTAGAGTGTTGTTCGGGTCATTTTTTTCAGTGTTGAAGGAGTTGTTCGGAGGGGAATGATTGGATCAGATCGAGTTGTTCGGAGGCAAATATGTGGACTACAGTGTTGTTCGGGTCATTTTTCAGGGGTGAAGGAGTTGTTCGGAGCCAATTGAGTGGAACTAGAGTGTTGTTCGGTCATTTTTCAGTGTTGAAGGAGTTGTTCGGAGGAAATGATTCCAATTTGCTTGAGTTGTTCGGAGGCAATTGAGTGGACTAGAGTGTTGTTCGGCGTCACTTTTCAGGGTTGAAGGAGTTGTTCAGAGCCGCGATTGAGTGAACTGGAGTGTTGTTCGGGTCATTTTTCAGGGTTGAAGGAGTTGTTACGGTAAGTCAATTGAGTGGACTGGAGTGTTGTTCGGGTCATTTCTTTTCAGGTTGAAGGAGTTGTTCCGGGGAGCCAATTGAGTGGACTAGAGTGTTGTTCGGATCATTTTTCAGGTTGAAGGAGTTGGTTTCGAGAGGGAATGATTGCATCTTCGAGTTGTTCGAGGCAAATATGTGGACTACAGTGTTGTTCGGATCATTTTTCAGGGTTGAAGGAGTTGTTCGGAGCCAATTGAGTGGACTAGAGTGTTGTTCGGGTCATTTTTCAGTGTTGAAGGAGTTGTTCGGAGGGAAATGATTGCATCTTGGAGTTGTTCGGAGGCAAATATGTGGACTACAGTGTTGTTCGGGTCATTTTTCAGGGTTGAAGTGTTGTTCGGAGGCAATTGAGTGGACTAGAGTGTTGTTCGGGTCATTTTTCAGTGTTGAAGGAGTTGTTCGGAGGGAAATGATTGCATCTTCGAGTTGTTCGGAGCCAATTGAGTGGACTAGAGTGTTGTTCGGGTCACTTTTCAGGGTTGAAGGAGTTGTTCGGAGCCAATTGAGTGGACTAGAGTGTTGTTCGGATCATTTTTCAGGGTTGAAGGAGTTGTTCGGAGTCAATTGAGTGGACTAGAGTGTTGTTCGGGTCATTTTTCAGGGTTGAAGGAGTTGTTCGGAGCCAATTGAGTGGACTAGAGTCTTGTTCGGGTCACTTTTTAGGGTTGAAGGAGTTGTTCGGAGCCGATTGAGTGGACTTGAGTGTTGTTCGGGTCATTTTTCGGGGTTGAAGGAGTTGTTCGGAGGGGAATGATTGTCTTTGAGTTGTTCGGAGCCAATCGAGTGGACTAGAGTATTGTTGGAGTCATTTTTCACGGATGAATTAGATTTTCGCAGCCAAATTAGATTCTACTTTAGGTCATATTAGTTGTTCGGAGGGGAAACATAGCAGGAAAGCAGTGCCGATGTGTCATTATTGCGTAGAATAGTAAACCTATTGCGTTTGAAACCGCATACTCTTTGTTCGGTAGTATTATAGATGTTCGGATTTTAACCTTTGGTTGTTCGGGCTTGTTCGGAGGTGTTCGGACTTGTTCAGATTTGTTTGGAATATGATTTTATGACTTTCTTGCTGATTTAAGTTCACGAGCAGATAAAACTAACTACTTTCTACTCAAATATGAAATGTTCGGCTCAATATTTTTCCATTTTCAATGAGATTTTTATTGTTCGGAATAGATTTGTTGTTCGGATTTTATCTACACCCGACCTTAAATATCTTAAAATCAAGCGTGGAATTATTGCATATATTTTCATGTAAGGTGATATGATTTGTATTATGAGTTTAAACAAGCCATGACGATATTCAATATGTTTATCAGTTCATGTCATACATAAGAGGTTCATTTTACTTTTCATGTTGGAAATTTGATTGATGACCAGCACTTCATTACCCGTCCAAATCACTACAAATTAAATCCTCCTCATAGAAAAATATCCCACATGGCACCCACATGTGCTTGAGGATTGCAAGAAGGAGGTGAGTGAGAGAACAATATAATAATGCGAAAACTTCATGAAATTCTAGAACGAAATTTGGCCCTCAACGATCTGTTGCATGTGAGTAATGAGCACATATTGAAGTGCCTATAAAAATTCTACCCTTAGATGCATTGAAGTTACATCACATACGCGCATAAAGCTAAAATTTGTCACCTTTTGGAATATTGTTTGTCAACTTTGATGCACGTTGTTCTGTCTTGAATATGATGTCTGTGTAAGCGGAGTAGCCATGTGTTTTCAAGAAAGCAAAAAGGTTTAAGACAAAATAACAGCACCTCTGTAGGGAAAATTTGCATGCGTTCCTAATTTGTTTGTATGTCTAGATTCCATGATAGCACAATACGGATAAAATTTTAAAAATTCCTGACATCAACTGCAAGTGTAATTGATTGTTGCCATGAGATTTTTTCGAAATGTATAATTTGCAATTGTTTTGATCATTTTGCACTGTGCTGTTGGTAATAATAAGCAGCAGGTATTTTCTATCATTGTAAAAGGCAAACTGGTCAAAGCTCCAGGAAGGATACTGATCTTCAGAGATAAAAAAATAAAGGATAAAAGAACTTTTGAAAAGAAGCATCTCAGATGTGAACTCAGTGACTGTTTGAGCAGTAGTCGATGATTTGTTTTCTTGTGAGAATCAAGCCAATACAGTGGAACCTATACATGGTGAATTTCAGGGGACCCGGTAGAAAAATCATGTGAAGAAGTTCAGTTTAAGGAGATTTTCTAAAATTTAATGTAATATTGCTTTCGAAGTTGAACATAACAAAGTTGAACCAGGCTGAACAATCAGTGTCATCATATAGTTACAAGGGCAAAGGATTAGGATTATTCTCTCTGGAGTCAGTTAATTAAGAAAAACGTAATGATGGAAATCCTTGCAAGAGAGCAAGTTTTGTTATGTCGTCACAGACGCAGTGTCTATTGAAATGCTCCTTTAACAAATGCTTTTCAATGTCTTCAAAAAAAATCTGCTTGTTGCAAGGCTGTTTTATATGCAATATGTTTGATCAAGTCAGATTCACAGAGAAGGCTTGCAGCAGCACTAGACCAAACTGATATTTAGTGACAACAATTTCAATTTAATATTCCATCTTTAATTATAGTGTACTTCTAAAAATTAATAGTAGCATGTACAGTCAATTTAATAGAAGTAAAAGAAAATTCGTGTAAAGTCAAAATTATACTGATATCTGATTATAATTCAAAATCTGTGATAAAATCCTCACATTCGCGCTTAGAATCACTGTGGTATTCAAACTGAGCATGCTAGCGTCATGAAACCACCGGCAAATGTCAAATGTTATTAGTAATGCTCCATCCTACTTTTGACTTGAACTGAAGCATATGAGAAATTCTGTGACTGATTATAAATTTTTTCAGTTTGACTGATTATACATTTTCCAGATTATCAAAATTATATATATGAGATGTGAATTTTACAAATAATTACTAATAATGGATGCAGCGAACTTCTCCTGCCAACCTTCAACAGTGAAGATCTTTCTTCACATGACTTCTAAAAATCTCAGTTCTAGAGCGTCAATTCAGTGAAAAGTCTTGATAATTCGAATAAATGTATCCACTATCTATAGGTGGCTTGTCACTCATGTTGTTCAGGTTGTTCTTCTCCTGTTGAGTAACCTCAAGGTTTTTCTAAGTTAAGGGGTCATTTTCAGTCTTCTGTGTTGCTGGCAAGATTTTTGAAGCAGTGATTAACCAACATGTTGTTAATCTCCTTGATACTCAGAACATTCTATCAGAAGAACAGTATGGCTTGAGGCACTCTCGATCATCTGCAGATCTTCTTTCAGATATCACTGAGCATGTAAGTTGTGTTCTTGACAGTCAAGGTGAGACGAGATTAGTTGCCGTGGGTACTTCCAATGCTTTTGATAAAGTCTTCATCCGACTCCTTATGAAGCGTAAGTGATATGGAGTTGCTGATAAATTCAATAAACTTGCTTCTTTCCTCAGTGACCAGAAAATATCTGTCGTCTTAGATGGCCAAGAGTCTTTCACCAAGCTTGTCAATGCCGGAGTTTCTCAAGGGTCAATTTTGGAACCCACTATTTTTCAGCTGTACATCAACGACCTCCCAGACTGCCTAGTGAGTAAACTGGAGATGTACGCAGATGACACGACACTCTTCAATTCCAATTAACGCCTAGTTAAGAACACTCAGCAACGCCAGCGGTTATGCGTCGTTCTTAATGAAGACCTACATGTTCTCAGAATCTCAGTCTGGTTACATGAAGTCTCAGAATGGGACGCCAAATGGCTTGTTTCCTTCATTCCTCCAAAAAGTATTCTGCACGACGTAAAGTAGATGATGCGTCAAATATCACACAAACAACCACGATGATGAATGTGATAACAACGCCTGGTGAATCTGTCAATATTGTTTACGATCTTAACGGTAGCGACAAAAAAATGGAGAAGCGTAACACAAAATGCTGAGGATCAGAGAAATGCAAGCAGTGGCCATTTGTATCTCGTCGCAGATTGGTCTGAGGATCCGTAGAGCATAGAGACGTTGATTGCACTTCTTCAAAACAGTTGTAAAAATGTTCATCTCACTTTAAATTATTAGTGGTCGCAGCACCGAGTACTTTAAGTGATGTAGCACTTTTAAAACCAGGGATAGAGACAAGAGGGAAGTTTGCAGACTTAGGGACAAACCAATAGTTTGGACTTTTCAGGATTCAATACGAGGTTGGCATCAGCACTTTGATGGCTGATCAGACCGAAAATGTTGCGTATTTTATCCTCAACTGCTCTGTCATCTGCTTTCATTTCGAGAATGATGTGTCATCGGCATGCTTCATGTATTTGCAATCAAGACAGAATAGCAAATCAGATGCATAAGAAAGAAAAATGTAAGTTCCAATTACAGAACCCTGAGGCACACCACTCGTCACGACACACGTGCTACTGAAAATATAGTTGATCTTCGTCCTTTGAGCCCGACCATCTAAATATGATGCTGTCCAAGAATTAAAGCCTTCAGGGAAATTACTTTGAACCATTTTACCTAAGAGATTTTGATGGGAAATAATATCAGAGGCTTTAGAAAAGTCCAGAGATAGAATAGCGGCCGTGAGAGTATTTTCATCATCAAGAATAGAGGTAATGACTAAGGTGATGACGTTAATGAGATGGATTAAAACAAACGTAGTTGACGACTGAGGAATTGATGCGAATTGAAAAGGGTCGACTTTGTCAATACAATATGGCTTCATATGACGCAACATGATCTTTTCAAATATCTTCGATGGGCGAGGCAGGACAGAGATGGGACGAAGGGAGTCAAGTTGAGGGGGCGAAGTCTTCGGAATACCGCAAAAATCAGCAATCTTCCATTTTTTAGGGCATGTATCTGTCAATAATGCAGCAGTTAGAAAGATGACATTAAGTTTCTGCCAGAGATAGTGCTCCTTCCTTATACAATCGGCTAGGGATTCCATCACTCCCGCATGATCTTGGTTTCAAGCTCTTGAGTTGACTATAGATGTCATACACTTGTGTTTAGGGGATCCAATTCCTTTCAAAACTATTTAGAGATTCTCTAATGTGAAAGCGATTAACGTCTTCCGTAAAAGCTGAGCAGAAGAGATTATTGATGTGCTCAGCAACTTCTTGCACATTCGAAAACTCAGAGATAGAAATTCGAAGATCAGATTTGGTTCTAGCACCTCTTATCTCATTTACAAATTTCCACCAGTTACTTGGCTTACTCGATCTCCTGACCCACTCTTTCTTAGAACGAATGATTTCATCTTTTATCTTAATTTTCAAGTGATTGTAAAGAGAAAATTCTTTCATCCGATAGACCGCCCAACGCTTATCAATTAAGGCTTTCAGTAGGGGAGTCATCCACGGCTTATCTTTGGAGGTCAGCACAACAGTAGAAAAAGGAATGATATTAACGCATCTCTTCAAACGTTCGTAAAACACATTGATCTTACAGTCTATGTCATGAATCCTGTACATGGATGAAAAATCAGTCTTTGACAATGAATCGACAAAACGATGTATATGGGATTGTCTATAATCAAAAACTGTGTGAAGCGAGGAGGAACATCCTACATACAATTGCTTCGGCTTAAGGAAAATACAATTGCGATCAGATGAAGAAAGTGGGGGAAGCATCTCCTTGAAGAATATCATGACTCACAAGAATTGTATCATGGATATTCAAATTTCTGGTTGGCGAAGTTACTACGTTAGTAAAACTCAAAGACACCTCAAATATACTGGTATTGTGCTGGTTTACATCACCGCAAACAATTATTTCAGAATCTGGATGGTTAAGCAAGTGACTGTCAACAACATCGATAGTGAAACAATCAAATGAACTAATAACTTCAGAATTAAGGTTAGGTGGCTTTTATACGAGTATAATCACGAATAGACAATCAATTCTCCGGAGGTATAGAACAACATTGTCAACTTGATAGCCTCGGGATGGAAATCGGCTTTGCTCCAATCACAGAACACAACTGCACCTCTCCGACCACCTCTGTCATCTCTGAATAACACATACTCAGGGAACTGTATCAGGCAAGAGTCAATGTCATCGTGAAACCATCATTCGGTGATTCCTATGATGGACGGCGATAGAGTATTTCTTATTGTATGAAGTTCATTTACTTTTGGTAATATGGATCGAGCATTGGTAAGGAAAATGGATGGAAGACTCGGACGTTGGAAATATGTGAAAGGACAATTAAATTTTGTGGAGTTACATGTAGGCCTACGTAAAAACGACTTCAAACATTTCTCTTGTGATTGTGATCGATAATTTTTCCGTTGTAAATCACGAGGTCCTTATCTTTATCCAATACCTTCCGCATTCGCGATTCATCACGGAGTCTTATATTCAGCTTTTTGAGTTCTTTTAATATCCATATTCAAGAAAATATGTTCAAATTTGGAATTTCTACGCAATTGTTTCGCATTCCTCAGAGCCTTAAAGCGAGCATCAACAGTTTTAAATCGAACTCTAATAATTCGATTAGAGTCTGTTTTGGGTCTTCTCAGTCTTGTAACCTCCTGTGCCTATTCCATTGACGCACCAGCGAAGTTAAGCACCCCTTAGCACTTTTCCATATCGTACCCTTTTCGCTCCTCAAGGGATCCATGTCCAATTTCAGCAATGCCAAAAATTATGAGTTTTCTTTCCCGTCTGATTCTATCTTGCATTTTGTCAATTAAACCGGAAGATACATCGTTCCTGCGATCCTTCAAAGCCTTCAATTCTTGTTCTAGTGCAATAGACTTCCTATTCAGGATCTCGATCTCATTAGTCAACTGACTGACCTTCTGAAAGGAAGGATTTAGTCCTTCCTTCAGTTTCTGATCTGATAAATCACCTGAATGTGACAACATTGAGATCTGAAGGTTTATTCTGAGTGGTTGAGATAGTCCTCTTACTTTTAAGTTGAATTAAATCTTCAAAAAGATCATTCTTGCTGATAGATTTCTTTCTAGCTATCAACTCACTGTTCTCCATCGTCTAGATATTTCGAGAAGTCGCCAGATAAAATATACACAGATGAAAGAAAAATCGAACATCACAGATTTCGAACGCTCGATACGAAAATCCGCTACTTATACCAGTGCGCCACTACACAGCCATCACAAATGGATTAAGTGAAACGTGCATTTCCGGCAAACACAGAAAGCACTGTAGCAGACACAAAGCAATCCAAGTCAGAAGTGACAATGGTAGTAACCAGACAGTGTGAATAGCTCTCACCGCTTTAACTTCCGTGAAACGAAAATTGCACAAAGAATGATTAACCGTCGGATAGCGATGATAAATATTCTGGCAATTATGTCGACAAGAACGAAAGGAAGGCGACGATATAATTTTTATGTAGAATGATGAACTAAAAGTTACACAATCATGTAAAAGGCGAGACAGACGCAAAGAGCGAGAGCAACCGACTGCACAGCAGATTGACAAAGTACTCAAGTCCACTGATCGTCCACCGATGGAGTATTGATGTCATTTGTAGACCGGCGCCCAACAACACGGGTTGAGAAACGGGTCAAGAATCTTATGGGTGAAAAACTTGCTAACAAGTTGCATCTGTTCTCCGTCAGACGGGATGTTGTTTCACTCCGTCTCATCTACAGATACTATTTCGGTAGAAGCAACTGTGTAGTAAATGAGTGCGTACCCAGGCCTAAGTTTTTCTCCGAAAGCATACGCAGAGCTAATGCACTCGCATGCTATCATGTTGATTTAAAAGGTGCACGAACTGTGAGTCGCTCAAAAAACTGTTTAGTGCGCACTGCACAGCTTTTGAATCAGCTTCCCCAGACCACTTTCCTTGACCGATGCAATCCTGATGCTTTCAAGAGGCGTGCGGACACGTTTCTGATAGGGACAGCTTAATCAGATTAAAAGGTCTGTTTTTTTCTTTCATTTATTTAAAATTTATTAAAAATCTATTACATTTTCATTGAGTAACCTCAACTTCGTTCATGGCTCATAGCTGTGCTAGGGGTGAAAATTCTGTAAAAAAGTCTGGACTAATTTTTTCTACATGCTTCCACATATGGAAGAATTTGTCTACAGGAAAAATCTTTCTGCCTTATTTCTTCGAATCGTAGCTGTGATTGCTATGATAAGAGATATATCTTCCGAAAAAATGACTACTGGTAAAACACACCACCACCCAAAAAATTATATTTCTACACATTGTCAAGGAAGCATGACTTTGTAGGGTTCTTCAGCATGCCAAATACCGTCAACTGAACTATCTTCTAAATTCGATCATACAGGGCCTACTACAGGAAATGCTCACAATCTTTTATCAAAGCAGCAACATCACTAAATTTATTGATTAATAGCCCACACAAAGCTTTTCCATTTCTGAACTGAAATATATTCAGAATTGAAATATAGCACTTCAAAGTCTCTTAAACCCTTCCCTACTGAACAATTGTGATTTCATTCTTAAGTTTCATAGGTATCCAAATCTGAAAAGTATGAACACCAAAAAAATAATTCCCAAAATGTAAGATCACACCACCCGAAGCATTTTGTTTGGGTTCTAGACAATTTCCCTATCGCCACATACGGAAACCTGAAGGCATTATCACGAACCACTCCAAACCGCGACTCCCTACCTCAATCAGTTCACTAGCAAAAAAGTTATTCCCCAACTTTCCAAGCAACCTGACGCCAGATTCCACCAAAATGCCGTGCAATATCAGTCAAAAAATCTATTTCTGGTTCTTTTATCTGTTAACCAAGCAAATGCCACGACTCCAAAACGCTCTATGCACTGTATTTACTTAGGAGTTGGGGTCACTTACACGTATGCCAGCAGTAGTTTAGAACCCAATCAATCTGGCTCTTGAAAAAATTGACTTGATTTTATTTTTCGGCAATAAATTTCCGAAAAAATGACATCTTGAAAAATCATTTTCACTGTATATTATTTAGTTTTCAGACACCACCTTGACGAATGTTGTGAAGACATTAAAGTACGAAGCTACTTGATTAATAATTAGAATGCAAATTCCAATTGTAGTTGATATCTTCTCAGTCATTAACGGTAAATTAGAGTAAGCCAAATTTAACCAAGCAGTTTATCTTTGCCGATATCTTTTGGGACGAATCCAAATCCCATCATCAAGGTTGATAACATTGTGACTTGCACATGTATCGTGAATTTGAATTCATATCACATCTCAACAGAGCAAACAGACTCATACAGTGGATGTAAGGTTATGTCCAGGACCAAGATAGACAGGTGTATGGCAACTGTATACCATGAAAGAATGCTAAATTAAAGACAATGACGTATATTTCTGCAAGAACATCGTATACAAAATGACATGCAACAAATGCCAGAAATTATGTACTCGTAGTTCCATCAAACTACTTCTTATACGAATTAATGGACATGCAACTATCATGCATTCATCAGTATGCGTGTACAGACATCCAATTATGTCACGACATTATTGTCAATTTATTGCAACAATATTATCATTAACAAAAGCATGAAAGTTTATGCAATTTCTTGCGGCCACGATACCAATTTGAGATTTCGAGAATCGATGTAAGCCTACATTGGGAAGGGAAGTTACAGTCAAGATTGAACAATACCTATACCTTTTAAATTACTCACATAGCTATATTTTACAAATTTTGAGAAGCTGACCAATTTCACTCGTGTGGCGACTGGAGAGATAGATAGAAATGCAACATTTAAATTAATGCACTACTGGAGTTTCTCAAAATTGCGTTTTTATTAGCTCTGCCCGATAATGTGAAGAAGCAGTTGAGAATTGCATATTGTTAAGGAGAAACTTCTTGAAGTCATTTTGCAAAAGACCAGAGCCCTGTTAGAAAACTGATGATTTATCTATTTATAAGAGCATTTATAGAATGGCATGTTGAAATCAGATGTGGCAGCGCAGATGCTTAAGATTTCCTCATTTTTACATCATTCTAACCTTATATATTTTTCCTACTATAAACGATAATTCTGTTATAATTTAATCAAAAACAATTTTCCCATTATGCCCCCTTTTCAGACATTTTGATATTTATGACAATTTTGATGCTACTTATTCTTAAATATTGAATTTCATGCTTATGAATGATTTTTCAATGCTGTTCCTTTACGATGTTCTTTAAAACAGCTGAGTCAGATAACACTATTGTTTTTCAGTTATAATGTCTCGTTTTCGCTTGCTGAAGCAATTAAGCTTACTCGGAGTCGGCTGCTCGGCTGGAGGTGTACTTATGCTGTACTATATACCTATGCATTATGAGCACAAGCGAGCTGCACAGGTAAGTGTTTATAGCTTTCATTATTGGTTAAAGGAAGGAAGTGCATTACGTTCATGGGACGTTGTCATCTGTGGACTGATAAATTGATGCGTGCATCGTGCTATAGGACCGGTCATAGCCCATTATTATTGACTTAAATAATTTGGGGTGCTCATAAAACAAAATGAAGCTTACGTCAGAGTGGAGTATCACATGAGAAGGCAAATGACTTCTTGAAACAAATCTGTGGATTTTGTGTTTTTCTCCCAAGGAATAGAGGTACTCGTCTTTTTCTCTCTGTTCCTCTTTCTTTCTCGCTACCTTGAGGATGACATGGCTGTTCCCCTACTTCCCTCCTCTGGATCGACAGCTGCGTTGCAACCGAATT
Source organism: Prostheceraeus crozeri (assembly GCA_907163375.1). NCBI lineage: Eukaryota > Metazoa > Platyhelminthes > Polycladida > Euryleptidae > Prostheceraeus > Prostheceraeus crozeri. The sequence continues at coordinate 19,072 of CAJQUW010000286.1, forward strand.
TTCGACGTCTGAAGAGACGCTGACACACATGTATGCCACTCTACATTTTATTCACTCGTTTGACTAACTTCTTGCAAACTAAGGCATCCGATTATGATGATCATATTATCTTCGCTTGGAGTCGCATATCTTCCGCTTAACATTTCATGTCAATTATGTCCTACTTCATCAAGTCAGACAATACATGGCCATAAGTAATAGATGAAGACGAGCTCTCTTTTTATTGTATATTAGCGGGATAGTGATTGCTTAAACGTGGTATGTATGGAAACATGATTAATGGATAACGTGATTACGTACAGCGGCGTCTTATTGTGTCTTCCTCAAACCTTTGTATTTCATTGTGAGGTATTTCATGTAATTTTCCCTTTGAATGCTGGCAAGCCTCTGAAAGTAGTTTGCGTCATAATAGTACACACTCATATGATATGTCGATTAAGTCATTAAATATTTTGATATCGAAAGAAAAATACGAGATATTTGACATGCTTGGGTATTTCACATTGAAAAGTTGTTCGAACCAATTTTTCAATTTAATAATTCTCATAAAATATGTTTGCTTTCAGTTTTGTGGGCAACATGTAAGTTTGATCAAATGCGCCCGTTATGTGTGATTATTCTGTATACTATGCAATGTTCTTGCATCTACCTTCCCAATGATGCTAGTTCTGCTTTTTGAACAATGGAAAATGGTACAGGCATTTAGCCTAAATAGTAGTTGTGGTGAAATGGAAATGTTTTCAAGTAGGCTTACCTTTATTTTATTTTATTTATTCTTCATCTGTTCGTTTTGTCAATCATCAATTAGTATTTTTAGAAAGTTTCTTAGGTACTGAGTGGTATTCTCAATCGATTTATGTAATAGCGTTGATAATTCAAATAATGATTTATAGCCTATTTCAGCCTAAATGTTTTGTAGAAAGTAGCTACATTTGATATTGCGTCATGAAAAATGATAAATCTCAAATCATGATAATCATGCGATAGAGAGAATGATGACCGATGTATTGTAGTACTTACTGTATGAAAAAATACCGTGCGATGCATGTTTTTGAATAATTAGCGATTGATTGTGATGAATTTGCCCATTCTCCAACTCTATTATCATTCAATTCAAGTAATGTTATCATTGATTACCATCTTTGATGCTCTTATAAAATAGAAATGATATTTCTGCATGCCACTCTTTTGAATGCCGTGTCAGTATGTTCTGTGAAATAATTAGTCACAATTTAGTGATTTTCTTTTGGTTAATTGAAAAAGCTGTACATTTCATTTATTAGAACACTTTATTGCTCGTTGGTTATTCTCTATTGATCATTATTTTATTTACTACACGTATTTCGCTAGATTAGCATTTTGAAGTACAGAAGGAACTTAGCTGAACTTTGTCAACCGAATTCAGAATAACCACTCAGTCAGACAACATTACATATGTACTTTTATTGCATGCTACACATCTTTTCACTCTCAATGTCGGAATTTTTAAAATGCTTTTAGTTTCATTTTCTGGCCGCTGTAATGGTCTCTACATCTTATGTTCAATATCCCTAGCCATTCTCTGCATTTTCATCAGGTATTTGAAAGTGCAAAAGATATGATTCTCACATTCAACGGTAAATATTGGAATCTGATGATTTTCACGGTATCGGCAATGTATATATTCGCATGCGACATCAAGCACATTAAAGCGGGGTCATCGTCCAGCGCGATGCTTCCGCAGTTTAATTGACCCGAGAAATGATCATTAGATTTGCCTGCAAGAGCCAGCCTTACGATCTGGATGGATATTAATAGCTAAAAAGGAAAATAAGTCATCTTCAGATTTTTTTAAACTTGAAATTGGTTATGATGTATTATTCCCCTTATTGCCATTCCTCCGGATTACGGAATTGATAACGATAACCTGGCTGGCAAAATTGATGATGCTTTATCTCATTTAATTAGGTTATCGTACGTAGACTTTGATCATGCACACTGAAAATATTTCGTTGAATTGTCAACGTACTATGAATCAAGCTTTCATTGAGCAGTAGAAAATTAAAGACATGCAATGTTAGAAAAAGGAGTTGATAAAACAAGAAAAATATTTTGCATATCAACATTAAGATATTCGCTGTCGGCAGGTGCTTTGTGATATTTCAAATTGTGAATGCATAACCATGCATTGAAGCAAAGTAATTTTGGGAAGCGCAATTATCACATTAAGTGAAATTTCGACAGGCATTAATTAAATACTGTGTCTAACACACCACTGACACGTCACCTCAGTTAGTGTGCCTGTAATAATTAATAAATGGTGGATTTTACAAATGTATGGTAATTGAATAATTTTTAACTTAAGTTTTACCAAAATATTTTAGTTGATGCTAAATCACGCATTGAACGAGATAACATTTTACTAATGTGTTTTGAAAGTTAAAATTGCAGGTTTTCTCAAAATAAGTGAGCCCTAACCGACTTAAAATTGCTGACAGACCGAAAAGAAGTTCATGTAACTGGCGCAAATTTCCGGTTTAATCGCCTTTTTCGATTTGTCGAAGCCACATCGATCGGCAACTCGAAAAGCCTCGAAGCCCTTATTGTACATCATCTAAAGTTAATTATTTATTAACTTATTCACTCAACTTGAAATTGGGGAAGGGTGTATGCCACGTCAAGTTTTGCTTCAATGAAAATCAAAACATTGTTTAACGTTCATTATGTTGCTTGCTGTAAATTACATAATATGGCTGTTATGGAGTTATATCTGAGATAATTCGCGATTATATCCGCTTGAAGATGACCTTTTTGCACTTAACTACGCTCAATCATTAATGACAATTTCTGATAGGCTAAGGTTGTAAGAAATGTTCTTATCCGTCATATTTAAAATATTGTTTTATGTTTTTGTTTCTGTATAATTGATGAGCATTGCTGCATAACTGTTGAGCATGCATTGATACTGCATCAATACCTTGCTTAAAAGACGACTCAGTGAAAGGGAAACGTAATATAATACTGTTAGCATCCTGATAATCCTGAAAACATTGGTCGGATTCTGACGCGAATTTGACAATTTTTACACGAATACGCAAAATTGAGGGGTTCATGCGCGAGTGAAAATTATTCACATAAATACATACGATTATTGATCTTTTCAGTGGATAATTTGGTGTTATGTTTCTAGACTCACAACACTCACAAGGAAGAGCAAATACGATCTATAATTTCGTTAATTTCACTAAAAAGGGCTTCTGTATTCATTGCGATTATTTGATGCATCAGCATTTTTGCCTTCTAGAGATCTTTTGTGCGCGAATGCGCGAATAAGACTTGATTCTGATATGGTTAATTCTAATATCCAATAAGTTGAAAAAAATAGCGTTGTTAAGCAGAGTGGACCATTTTCTGGATCTTTTCTTAGGCCGGTAATTCACCTTGATGTGGTATATAATATAGTCAATGCTGAATTAAAGTTGACTCCTCATAAATTGTAGTCAACTCTGCAGGGCTCAAGCTGCTGCAGGTGACCATGAAAGAAATGTGCTCCATGAAATTTACTCATTCAATGTTGCATATTGTGGCACTTTTTGCTAAATGCAAATGCACGTCGCAAAGTGCTTTCTAACTTTTATAAATGGCGAATCAGACAAAGTGCATTCACGTTTACGGATCCCCTTTCGTAAATCTCAATGCATGTATCTGTGTTTTATTTGTCGATGGGCATGACCGACATTGTTCATCCTCTATCTCTGGGTATTATCAAAGAATTTTTGTTGACATGCCTTACGAATTGTTTCAAACGGCAGTGTCCGGCATTCGGAAGCGCTCCGTCTGCAAGGATGATTTTCGAAGCAATTTCTCCGTTCCAGTCAGCTCCGGTAGTCAGAATATAATTCAGTGAACGATGACCCGTTTGAGCAGCAGTTAGTCGGTGCTGCATTATCAGTCATCGTTGTGTAAAGTGAACTCCTTAAATCACACAATCCAAAAGTCATCATCGTACTGTGATGTACATAATGAATTGATTTCAGGAATGATTTCATACAAGGAAGATGAAATGTAAGGTTTAATTCATTTGGACGACACAATTCTTACAGATGGCAGCGTATGCATTCAGACAACAATCCAATATCAAACCCTTTCAAAAAAGCTGGTGAATGAATTCGTGAATGAAAATACTCATTTTGTATATGCAATTCGCTTATTCAGACTTAGGGCATGCAAGTGCATGTATTAGGCTACATGATATGTTAGTAAAGTTAATTCACACCTTGCTGCCCACAGCATGTGATATCGAGCGCTCATGCTTTATGTTTCACATAGTTCTGTCAAGTCTTTTTTTAAGGATCTGTCAGTGCGCTTATCAAACAAGACAAGCCGAAATCTTTGCCATTTTTGTACGTATATGCTTTATGGAAATTTCGATGCTCACGTTTCGTGCGTCTAAGAACACTTAAGAATTCATTGGTTAATTCATTCATTTGGTCATTTGCATTTCAGCTTTTGAATAAAAAACCGATAAGTCTTGAAGTGCTTCAAAAATTTAATGCTCCTTTGTTGACGAGGGAGCAACATAAGACAAATCTTCGAGAGAAAGAGTTTGATGTCCTAGTTATTGGTGGTGGTGCCACAGGTACTGGAGTGGCTGTTGATGCAATAACAAGAGGTTAGTTAAGTTTCATCTTATGTTTTCATAATTATGCGATTCTAGATATTGATTGATTATAAGTCTAAACGAAATTCTTTTTGATGATTTATCAAAATTAAATTCAATTTCAAATACATCGTCAATTATCTGGAAGTCACCATGACGCCACATTAATCCATGGGCAAACACACACATACACATGCATACATGTGCATCATTCATGATTGTCACATGAATTCTCTTCCATTTCTCACTTTTCTATCAGCATGAAGTCTACGAATTCCTTTCTTTCCTGGTCTCTTGGACCTTGAACATTCGATTGATTCAGAGCGACCTTTCCTGGATGCGTTTATTTTCCTTTCCTTCAGAGTGGCACCTTTTCAGCATTTTCATCATGTGCAACTTCTTATTGAAGCTCCTCTCCTTTGGTCGGATTGCATGTCACTGTTCCATAGATCAACAGTGGTCTTATAACTTCGGAAAAGCTTCACTTTCTCTCCACATAGCTTCCCTCTGTCATGCATAATGCTTTGTAACTCTCTATGCTCTTGCTCTTAATGAACGGCCGATCCTCCATCCTCATTCCCCATTTCATCCAAATACTTGATATCTTGCACACATGCAAGACCAAGTATTTACTCAACGACAAAGCTTATTTTTCTCTTTCGCTTGCCGCTGACCGTTAGTAATTATGTTTTCTTGATGTTTGCCTTCCATTCTCTCTCATTCTTTTCAGCTATCTCAACCACCTTCCCTGGAATTTCTATTATGAAATTTATCGAATTTCTACTTCATGTCATGGAGGGGAATTATAGGGTCAAATTTGCTCCGGGAATGGCTTCTTGTTGAAATAGGGAGGTGTGTCGATGTTGAGAGACGTGAACTAGGCTTGTTGATGATTACTGATATTGGAGGAAGTGACAGCCATTCAAGTCTGTTCCTGTTTTTCAACTGATAATGCAACTCAACATTCAATTATTCAATTATGTTATCCCAGTCAACAATTAGAATATTCTATTTGAATGTAGGCTACACTGAATGTTGTTCTCTTTTCCTTGACGCAACCCATTACAGCAAAGGAATGCTGGGATGAATGTCGGCATTCTCCTTGAAATCTGTTAAGTCAATGAAAAAAGTGACTGATAGTGTGAATTCACGATGCGTGACACAAGCTCATTGAAGATACTTGCTGTCTCTTCAATCAGAGTCAATGGATATGCATTGTAGCTCAAGATATCAGAAGTTTTCTGACACACCAGTCCACTGAATTGGAAGAAAGTGTTAATCTTTGGAATATGTTAAATAATTGCAACATATTTCATTCCAATTTCAATAAAATCTCTGATAGGCTTTCAGTACCATCCAAAAGACGATTTGTAACCTAATATTAAATGATAAAGTCAATAGCAAATTATTCAAAAAGAGCATGGTTGATGACGATGCACGGGAGGATGTTTAGTTTCATCTTTCCGAAAGCGAAAAGAGAAGGCACTACCTATTCTTATAATTGTCTTTATTCTTTAGCATAAAAGATTACAAGAAACCCGACTGCTAGGACTTGTTATCAGGTATGGATATGTTGCAAGATTGGTTTTTTTTGTCATGCATTTATACCTGTCCTAGAAGGACGAAGCGTCGGGTATCTAGTAGTAGCAGTATACGTTTATTGACAATAGTGAAAATTATAATTGCAAGACATTAAACAATCAAAATAAGAAGTAAGGAAAAATCAAAAATTTCAAGATAATGAATTACTGTAACTTGACATGAAAGGAATGAAGGATTTATGTCTTCGGCTCGCATGTATCAATGGCATTTCCAAATGTCCAGAGCGTTGAAAACGTCTTGGGCAGAGATGGTGCAAAATGTTGTCTTCACGTTCGAGTTGGAGTAAGACTTTTAGACTCCGTTCATATCGTCGCATCCATAAGGGAGTGAAACTAGAACACTGACAGTCATCACCGCAAATGATTCTGTGACATCGTCGCCGTACTCTCTCTATCTTTTCCTGATTGGTGACACTCATTCCGATAAAAACAGGGGAACAGTACTCTAATATATTGAGGATGAGACCATTATAAAGAGTTACCAAGCATCTCACAGGTAAGCTATTCTTCAGTTTCTTCAATATGAAAATCCTTCTACTGGCTGCACGCACAATCATGTCAGTGTGAAGAGTCCATTTCAGATCGCTGTTCTAGACAATTCCAAGAATTTTCATTTCTTTGACCACTTCTACATCTTCTGGTTGGCGTAGCGAAATGTTACCTTTTTTGATGAGCATTATCTTGGTTTTTCGCCTATTTATTCGCAGACCATGTTCAATACTCCAATTCTCAACACTCCGAATTTCACCTTGAATGTCTTCCTCAGGGTCAGACAATTGCTCCACCGGGATAACAGCAATGACGTCGTCGGCGTATTTGGTCATCTGTGAAGTCGGATATTTCGCTTGTAAGGAAGATATGTGAATGGAAAAAGATACGGTGACAAGACGGAGCCCTGAGGAACACCAGAAGTTAATGAGCACAGATGACTGGAGGTAGTATAGTCAATATATACACGCTGCCGTCTATCTTGCAAAAAGCTCGTGCACCAAAGGATGAAGCAGATAGGGAGGTTGGCATTTATCAGTGAGGAAAGAAGACTAGACTGATGAAGTCTGTCAAACGCCTTGTCCATATCAAAGGAGATCACAGTACATGCTTGGTTGTCAGGAATGTCAATCGTGCGAGTAATAAAATCATGAATATGAATGTGAGCATGTAACGTTGATACACCGGGTCTGAAGTCAAATTGATTCAGTCCATAGCCTTCGACAAGTTCATTCTGTAATGACTGAACAGCAAGAGTTTCGAGGATTTTAGAAAAAATCGGCAGCAGTGAAATTCCTCGCAGATTGTCGATTTTTGCAGGCATGCTCTTCGGGATAACTTTGATGTTGGCGAGTTTCCATTTCGAAGGAACTGTAGCAGACTCAAAAGATAATGCAAAGAGATGGGTCAGTGGTCCCGAAATCTCATCTGACAGCAATTTCAATAATCGAGGTGAAAGACCGTCACTGCCCGGGGATTTGCCGACATTCAACCTTTGAAGATGCTGTAAAACAACCTCTTGAGTAACATTGGGACACCAATCACGGCCACTATAACGCAAATTTGGCAGAATCTCGCTCCAATCAGCCGCACTCGATTGATATTCTGATAATTTCTCACAAATAGATTCAGCCGCCAAAACCGGAGAGGAATAAGATGAAATCGAACCGGATAATGAATTTTGGGTGGAGTTCTTTAAATTTTTCGCTATACACCACAAACCATTCGTTGTCCTCATCTTATCTTGTATCCATTTAGACTTTGCTTCATAAATTGCAGTCTTGACTTTATTCTTGTAGTGATCGTATAGAATATAATTTTTGCTTGAATACGCTTGGTGTTTTTTGCAATCAGTAATTTCAATACGGGAGTCAGCCAGGGTTTGTCTGACGTCTTCATTAGTACGTAAGAAAAAGACAATGATATAGAAATTGCGGAATCAAGTATTTCATGCAATAAATTACATTTTTCATCAACACTGGAGTTGCTACGATAGAAGGTATGCCATGGATAGGAATTCAATTCACGTTTTAAGGCACTGATGTGAGAATCACGATAGTCAAATACTTTTTTAATACTTGACACTTCAATGTCACTCGTACAGGATTTCAGAAACACAGTTCGATGGTCAGAGTTTCCAATGGGTGGTCCAATGAGGACAGGATTAGTCACATCTGTACTTTCCGCAAGACTCTCAGACAAACGTGCATCCATAAGAATTTTATCAAGCATTGTTTCATGACGAGTCGGTTGATTTACAATTTGATTTAAGTTTAGCGTCTTCTCAAATTCTGTGACAGGAAATTGATTCATATCGCCAATAATCATCAATTTAGCATTTGGGTAATTCAATGATAAAGAATCATACTTGTAAACAATGTAATTCGTGATTTCATTAATTGTACTACGACTAAGAGCAGGAGGAAAAGAAACAGTCAAAAGAATTATGTTCATAGAAATCAAGTATGACCACACAAATTCAAAATGTTCATTTCGATCTTCCCTGAATAAATGAATGCAATCAACAGTTACTCTTATATACACACAAACGCCGCCTCCTCTTTTTCCACCTTGTCTGTCACAGCGATATATAACATATCTAGGAATATCAATTTCAGCATCAGTCACATAATCATTAAGCCAAGATTCAGTGATGGCAATTAGATCAGGTCTTATGGTTGAAACCAAAACATTCAGTTCATCTAGCTTCGGTCGCAAGGACTGGATATTTGTTAAAAGAATTGAAGGAGTACCTGCAGCATTGTCTGTTATTGATAAAAACTCCCTTATAATCAACACTATTACGCAGTGATTTCGAGTTTCTTAAGACTGTTATCTTTTGAGAATGGTTTTGCAAAACCACTCTGATTGGTCTTTTTTCCCTTGCCGCTGCATACCCAATCTCCTAACTGACTCAATAGTGTAACCATTGTCAACCTGACTCAGAATATTGTCTACGACATCTTTATCCTTTTCTAAACGTTCTGCAACTGAACCGCTAGTTTCTTCTTCCACGCCATGTAAAACGATATTGTTTTGTCTTAAACAGCGCTGTTCAAACTCATAGTAAATGTCATTCATGCTCATAGAGATACTTGAATTAAGAGCTTGAATTTGGCTTTGCAAATTCGTTTCAAGCTCTTTGATTTTTCTGTCCTGTTCAAGAAGAATTTCTTTTAGCTCGAAAACTGCAGTAAAAATCATGCTCTTCAAATTCTGTGTATTGAGTTCATCTGCAACAACATTATTTGCTGTAGATGTGGATGTCTGCAAGGAGATGGCATCGCGCAGAGCCTCCATCTACTGCTTCTTTGAGAGCTTGTTCAGTTGACCATTTGACATCTTGCGCGCTGACTCGAAAGAAACCGATTCATTCATTGATGTATCTGTCATGATTTTTGACCTTGAACGTCACTGCACGTATTGTCTGACGAAATAAACACGTGAGCCAAAAAATCGATATTAATCCGCTGCTCTGCGTGGGAGGGTCTTAGATATCGGACTTCTGAACAGCTGGTTCCGTAGCCGCTGACAATACCAGCAGGACAACAAGCAAAGCAGCAAACCCTCAACGAAGAGCGTAGTATGCGATGATAAACCTTGTGACCTTGTGCGATGATGACCTTGTGCTAAATTGAGACAGCGATATCACACAATAAATCCAAAGAATGAATGATCGAAGCGGCGATGATGAGATATATTCACAAAAGACCGTAGGATCACAAAGAATCAGGTATAGCAGACTCAGGAATGACAATCAATTCAAGCCGACTCAAAAAATGGATTGCTGCAACCAAGACGAGTAGACTGATGCCAAATTTACTAGAAAACCGTCGCCAAATACAGATTGTTTCATAAAAAATGGATCACTCTTAAACATCGCCTTAACTTCAACTTTGTCTAACTCCGCCAAACTTGAACGAATTTCTCTGAAATTTGGAAGATATGTCAGTTGTGCTTACTAATATCATTGTTGGAAATTTCAAGCATGAATATTGAGTTGTTTTCCTGTTATAGATAAAAAAGTAGTAGATAATTTGATCTTCATTTAGCAATGTTGCACAAAATCATACCTCACTCTTATAAAATTACATTTGTTTCCTTTGTTATGTAATATGTTGTTCTACAAGCCAAAAGCTATCAAGCAAAACAAAAATAAAGAAAATCGGTCAATCAGAGCCAGTATAGCACCATTATTCATCAACAATAATGTAACTGCTATACATGTGATTAACTGGACTTCATGTTCCATAGCTTCCTGACTTCGTTGCGGTGGTTTTGGCAGCACTCCTGATTGCTTTCAGCTAGAAATCTATCTCTTACCGGTTGAAAACAATGCAAAGCACAAATGAACAATAACGAGATCGCATTCACAAAAAGCAAAGTGTCAGCCTTGCTATAACTAGGGTTTTCTTTGCGAGCTACAAGCAAGCGACTAAATGTCCCTTACACAAATGTGCATCGATGGCATAATGATGATTTTCGACTCTGTCGTAAAGAGGGCTCTGGCCGTCCACGCGAAACATCCAAACGTAGAGACCGCCTAATTTTGAGATTTGTTAAAGTTGATCCAAGTCTCTCGTTAACTGAGATGGCTGCACTAGTCTCGTCTATTTCTAAGTCCACTATTCGTAGAAGACTTATTGAGTTATTGAGTCGAATTTCAAGAGCTGTAAGAGGCCCTCTCAGATCGAATTATCAGATCAGCATACAAAAAGACGTCTCAGATGGGCAATGAGTCATTGTCACTGGCGAAATCAATGGGATCGGGTTGTCTGGTCTGATGAGGCATCAGTCCGTCTGAAGGATAGTGATGGTCGATTGAGATTATGGACAAAATCTGATCAGGAAATTCCGAGACATTTACATCGTCCCCGGGTACAAGGTGGTGCGACTCTACTGATTTGGGCTGGCATTTGGACCAATGGCCGCTCTGAACTTCACATACAGCAAGGAACCATGAATTCTGAACGCTATGTGAATGTTTTACGAATGAACATTGGCCAAATGACAGATCAACTTGGTGATCCATCGACTTGGTTATTTATGGATGATAATGCTACGTGTCACAGGAGTAGTAGAGTCAACTTATGCAAGTCTCAATTAGGGCTTAGGACATTATCTTGGCCAGCTCGTTCTCCTGATCTGAATCCCATAGAAAATGTATGGAGTATTCTAAAACGTAACGTTCGTCGTTCACTGCTACCTACAGATGGCGTATCACAACTTACGTCACTGTTAAAAAGAGAGTGGAGAAAGTTAGATCAGTCAAAAATGAACGATATCATCGAATCAATGCCTAGACGAATTGGTAATGTCATTGACAATAAGGGTAGGGCCACAAAATATTAGCTTCTTAAGAACCGTTACTGTATCATAGCTTATCAGATTATATAAGGACATTTAAATATATTAGGGACATGAAATAACATGAAAAATGCTTTCTGTATCATACTTATGTTTTATTTAGTCAAATTTTAGGATGATCCACTTTTTATGAAACGGACTGTACCACTTTTCCATCAAAAACTTGACCATTCGCTTAAGAGCGCCAGAAGACACGACCGTTCACTAGCTGTTGTTACTAGGTTGTCACTATCTTATGCCTTTCCAACATCCTGTTATACAGAATAAAGACTATTATAGGAAAAGGGAGTGCTTTCGCTTTTCATTTTCGGAACGGTGAACAAAAGAGCGGTTTTTCGAAGTCATCACTCATTTACTGATCAGACATCACTTAACTAAGATCAATCTTATAATGGAAAAGATAACTATAAAGGTGAGTGTACTGTATTGTATAGTTACATGCATAATCAAAACTTTCAAAAATGGAAGATGCCATGCACTATAATCCGGGAAATACTCACTTCAGCTTAAAATTCATTCAAATCGCGAACATTTTTTTTTCAACCGCTCTGTGTAGGATCATGTTTTGAACTCTGTTATCGTGAACAAAAGCGGAATGGAAGAAATTGGTTGAATCTTTGTACACTTAAAAACATAGCAGTTGAGGATTAATCAAGTGTTTCCTCTCTGTTGCAATTCTTTCGCACCACGCAGACCTACGGAAACATGCTTAATGCTAGTATTTTTCTCATGATTTGCATTTGTTCATATCATCCTTATTCGCCTTCGTAATGATTGCTAGCATAAGAAAATTCATCTTAAAATTATTAGTTTTGTATTTCATGAATATCGATTTCGCTGTGCTGCATTTTCGTGCTGAATGTATTTTTAATTTAGCGTCTAAACGAGCTCGCGAAAATTTCCGGCTTACAATTTTGAAGAGTAAGCTTGTCAAATACTAGTAATCACTATAGTCAATATGTTTAATATCCTTTGACGCACATTTTTAGTGTAGAAGTGGATTTTTTATGATCAAAATGTTGCATCGTTTTCCTGTTACTTGAAAGTTGACTTCGTACCAATTCAAGTGCTAATTGATAGATACCTTTTCAGAGCTTTTGTGACAGTCATACTAAGATACTAAGTCACTGTGATGCAGTATTTGCCGACAATTTTTGTAATTACCTCATCATCTACAATTTCCAAGAACGGCCAACCTTGTACATAAAGTCACTATGTCATCAAAGTCATGTGCATTTGCATCAAAGTCAAGTATGCATTTCCCTGAAGAACTTCTCATTTACACCATTCAACCGATTTCCTTAAGATATTATTCCCACTTCAAATATTTTAGGATAATCAACAAGTAGCACCTAATGCCCGTCATTTTTAATCAGTAGTTAGTGGAATGAAATTTAATGATCTAACATTCACATAATATGTTAGTGTTCTACAGTGTTGTATAGCAAAATTGCCCACCCAATCAAAACACAAGCATTTTAGTCTCGTAAGAGTGATCACAAAAATTCAAAAATATAGAAAACCAAAACGCGTGTGTAGTCACCCCCAGAGGTGCAAAATTAACATGAGTGCGCAATTTTGCTGCACATTCGATGCGTTGAATGTCCAGGAAGTTAGCTTTTTGAAAGTCACATTTATTGTTGGATGCAGGGGTGCACTGGATTGGACTCAATCCGGACCTAAGACGAAGTCCGACCAAACAGCCGGATGCTGAACATTCTAATCGAATCAAACAGTAATAAAGCCTAATGCCTACAGTCGTCGTCTTTCTCAATCAACAAATAGGAAAGACTCAATAACTTTGTCTTAAGGTTGTAGTTGAAGTCATTTCAACGTAGCAAAGTGCGTCAAGGTAATAAACTTAAAAAAAACAAGCTAATGACTAGTTAATTTTCAGTAGGTACAAAATATGATTTAAAAGAAAATTTTTACATCCTAAAATGTCTAAAAATTTTAAAAATACTTACTAGAAGGACAAACAACGCTTCTCCTCTCCTCATGTGTAATGAATTGGCGAGTAAGTCGTTCTGTTCAAAATTATGTTTATCACTTATATATTAAAAAGATCCTATTTAACAGTCTGCCCATTCAGATGATAAGAGGACAGGTCTGTTTCATGAATGCAGGACCATGAAGTGTGAGTTGCATTTATACTTGCATATATTCAAATAACATTTCAATACAGCCTATCAACAAAGAATCTCAGACATCCATGCAATCTCTATCAAATACATATGTGCGGATTATAGGCACTCAAAATGGTATGCGAGAAAATTGTCTCTGATCAAATAGAGATGGCATCTTTAAACCCTATGTTTATGCAATTTGACAAATTGAAATGATACACCGGAGCAAGAACGTAAATGTTGATATAAGATGTGCGTCAAGTCATCATTTTTCATGCATTAGTATTTCATGTAATTGTCAATACATTAACGAGTGATGCTTCGAGTGAACATGCTCGAAGGGTATTGACTTTCAGGCTGAATTGAAGTATTATTCCAACCATAAAAATGGACGATTTTGTTCAAATGTTAAGTGGAGACAAAGCTTCAGTAGTTGAGACCCGCAATTCGAAATGTGGGAATTAGATTCATTTATGTGATTTCAACACATTTCAATGTTGCCGATGCACCTTTATTTATTAAGATTTGGATTTCTACATTCATAAACACCTGGATCGTAGTGGGGCAATTCAAGGATAGTTTAATTTCACAAGCATGAAAAACGAAAGAATTCTCATACAAATTATTTGCTTTTTTTAATATCAGTGTTCAGCCCAGTCAAAGGTCTTACCGTGCTTGTGAGCAGACATGATAGATCAAACAGGAGGATGTTTTGGTGCGACAACCACGAGAGTCAAGTCGGCTTGGAAAACATTCCGTGAGTTGCTTCCAGTGCTCACCAATCGTGGCATCTCCCTCCGGCGAAGAGGATATGTTTACCAAGCCTGTGTCCGAAGTGTGCTGCTTTACGTCTCAGAAACGTGGGCTGTAAAGACTGATGATGTGAGCCGACTGGAAAGAAATGAAAATGCGATGATCCGATGGATCTGCTCCACGAAGTTAAGTGAGCGGAAATCGATGGCTGAGCTAAGGCATGCCCTAGGCATCACAAACCTTAAAAGCGTTCTGAGGTCAAGTCGCCTTCGATGGTACGGGCACTTGAAGCGTATGCCGAACTGGCTATGGCCAAAGAAAATTATGACCTTTGAAGTGCCTGGTCCGAACATCCGAGGAGGCCAGAAGAAAAGATGGATTCACAATGTGGACAAGGACCTCCGCGACCTGCGGCTCGATCGTCGAACTGCACAGGATCGTGGTGCATGGAGGAGCGCTATCCGTCCTCAACATTGGAATCGGCATGGAATACCGTCCAACTCTCAAAACTTGTGGAACCAAGGACGTAAAACCGGACAGTAAGTAAGTAAGTAAGTAGACAACTTCTTGCCGCTGATGTACATCCACTGCGATGTTCTGATGGAAGGCCTGAAGCAACCACTCTCGAACCCACGCATGGCAGGTGGCCCTACCTGTAGCAGGTCTCAATCAAATTGAAGTTATTTAACAGGTAGGAAACCAAGAGTACAGCATTCATTTAGTCAATGAAAATCCATGAACATTAGATTGATATCGTTATGTATCCGATAATCATTAAGTGATTCCTATATAATAATAATGATAATAATAACTGTATTTGAAGAATTTTCGCATGAGACAAGTTAAAGTTACAGAGAATGCACTACAAATACAAAGCCATTTCGGGCTCAAACAAATCTGTGGATGCATGAAAATAGAACGTTGCACGCATATCTGGGAAATTACCAAATATCACAACGTGAGAAATAGGTAGACACAGTTCTTTTGTAGCTTGCCAATGAAGTAGCCGAGATTTCGTCGTTTGACAGGGTGTTCCAGTGCTTGATTGTGTTGACAGTAAAGAAATTCTGATAACATCCGTGACGAGTGAACTTAAGGTCAAGCTTGAATATGTTACCACGGCTGCTGTTGCGCTTTGAAAATTGAAAAAGACTTTCAAAATCAAGATCGGCATACCCATGCAACATCTTGTACATAAAAATCAGACGGTAACGGAGTCGACGAGCGCGTAGGCTCATGAGGTTCAACTTCTTTAGACGAACTTTGTATGGTAGGGGACGGAGGTTTGGGAAGAAATACGTGAATCTTTTCTGGACTTTCTCGATTGCTTTGTCGATGTATTTGTATTGTGGAAACCATATGACGGATCCGAATTCGAGTATAGAGCGCACATTGCTGGTATAAATCTTTGTAAGGACATAATGATCTCTTGTTCTGAAAGCCTTCTTTATAATTCCGATATGTTTGCCTTAGCAACAATACTAAGAATGTGCGATGTAAAGATATTTCGTTTATCTCGGTCCACTGTGATGCCCAGGTCTTTCATCCTATTGACTGAATCAACAAGGCAGTTGGAGATTGTATATGGGGAGCATAAATTCTTGTTACCGAAATGAACGACGCAGGTTTTGGAGAGATTTACGTTCATGAAGTTCTTCGAACACCAGTTGTGAAGTCTATCCAAGTCTGCTTGAAGAGATTCAGATGCCCTGGCCTGGTCGATATCGTCGCTACCAAAGGTTGTCCAGATCTTGATATCGTCGGCGTATTTTTGGATTCTGCATTGTTGAATAGCTTCATCGAGGTCGTTCACAAATAATAAGAATAACACCGGACCTAGCACTGATCCTTGGATGACGCCACTAGTAATCGGCAGTTCGGATGAGATGGCATCATTAATCTTTACAACTTGTATACGATTGCTCAGGAAATCGACGATCCATTGAAAAAGTTGACCAAAAATATGAAAAGTGTTTAATTTACTTAAAAGAAGTTCGTGCGGCACGACGTCGAAAGCTTTACTAAAGTCAACTTGGACCACGTCTGAACAATTATTCGAGTCGAGATTGTGTAACAACGTCGTAGAAAACTACTCCTGCCGTTTCCACCGATCGCCCAGGCAGAAATCCATGTTGAGACTTGCGAATTAGATTATAGGAGGATATGTGTGCCATTAGATTGCTTCGTACAATGCGCTCCATGACTTTACATACTGCACTTGTTTGAGCAATAGGTCTGTAGTTTGAGAATTCAGCCTTAGTGCCCGATTTGTAAATTGGCGTTATAACGATGTGTTTCCAGGATGTCGGAATTCGGCTTAACGACATTGACAAGTCAAAAAAGGAAGCATATATTTGTCTTACACATTTTTAATGTTCTTGAAGTCTATTAGACTGGATTCGTGAACGTGAATCCATATTGCAAGTTTGTAAAGAGTATTCTGGAGGAATAACGATCCGGTCTTGACCATTATTCCATAAAAGGTAATACTGATGCTGAGAATCGTAATAGGGTGATAGGGTGATAGTGATTTTGAGTGACGTGCTGTTAGTGAACATCGTCATACGTGTAAATAACTAACAGATTTCATTCTTGGTCACATGTCAAGTTAAGTAAATTTTTATTCTCGATAATTTGGAATAAGATCTGCGCGCATATAGTAGCTGGTTTTGCTGTGATGAACAACATTGTTCTTTCTGTGAATGACCTGATTATACAATCTTTTGTTCTCGCAGTCACAGATCATAGTCGTTGCACAATTACATCTGTACCTTTATAAAAGACCATTGAATACAACACAGGCAAAGACGTAATGAAAATTATGTACTCAGTTCACTTGTTGACCTGCTTGATCACGTAAATGCTTTATGAGTCATGACCATACTTGGGGTATCAAATGATCCAAGTCAAATCTGTTACAAGAGGCATGAGACAACTCTTGTATCTGTGACTTTTTTTTTAATTATCTGTCACTATTTTGGGAATGAGTATATCAAATGGACTTCGAATCTTCGCTTGTAATGTGTGATACACTTCATCTGCTAACTTTTCTCTGAAATTGAAACAGAAGCGATTTGGAATCGATAGGTAGCATGCAGGCCAGCTTACCATCCATGATTATGGTGTACCGGTCTTAATTATTTACGTTTTTAAGTAGAAATATATAGTATACTTAATTGCTCTTGCTACTGCCGGTGCATGCAAAAGTGCATGTGTTGTAGTAAAACTAGAATCATTGAATGTTCGTTAAGTTGAAGGCTAAAATGGAAGTCATACCCTGTGAAAATGACGGTGAACTTGGTGATGGTTAGCCGTATATTTTTTGCAAAATCAATGTTATTTGGTGGATAGTCGAAACAAATCGGTTGCACATGGTTTGCACCTTGTACACCGTTGACTATGCTTGTATAGTCACAGAAAATGATGATTTTTATAAATTGTGCCAAGGCTGTTGCTTCCGCATAGTGTCAATGAAAAAGGCATATCATCGCAACATTTGCAGAAACTCCAAAATTTCAGAAATTGTTGAGCACTACAAAAAAAAAATAAGAATTACAATTTAGAACCTCATGACTTTCTATTCAGATGAATTTGAATAAAGCGATACTCATTGCAGGTTTGAGCGTCGCGATGGTGGAGAAATTTGATTTTGCTTCTGGAACTTCTAGCCGCAGTACAAAGTTAATTCACGGTGGAGTTCGCTACCTTCAAAAGGCGATTTTCAATTTCGATATTGAACAGTACAAAATGGTGAAGGAAGCATTACAAGAACGCGCAAACCTTTTAGATATTGCTCCCCATTTGACAAAGGCGCTTCCTATCATGCTGCCAGTTTACAAGTAAGTCAAAAGAATATGTAATTTAATGGTGAAATATTCTCAATCTTCAAATTTTAGTAAAGAATTAGATGTTGAAGTTCGCAGCAGTAGCTTGATATATTTTCTTTAATGAAAACTTTTGAAATGGGTTAGGCGACGCTTCTTCGGAATCAAACCGTTGAAATTTTTCAAAATGCAAGATCCTGCGGAAATTTGAGATATAAAATAGAGATTTGCTGGGAAACATCAGTCTCAGGAAGTTCACAATGTAATAAGAACTTAAGGATTTAGCGCGAAAGCAGCTAAGATACATTGTACAATATTTCCTATTTGGATGTGCATTGCATAATGTTCCCTATTTAGATTGTGTTTTCTCAGTGTCAAGAGAAATTTCCGAAATAAAATTATGTCAACAACACATGCATGCGATGCACGTGGCATAGTTGCTATTTACTTGGCCTAGCGATCTTTTGGTCTGGAGGTCGGGCCCCGAAATGTCAATGGAAATGGTAGGAAGGACATTCCGCCTAAAATTATCACAACGCTCCACTTGAAGTCTGACTGTATGAAGTCAGAAGCGCAGCATGGACAAACTGGTCGCTTCGTCCAGTCTCTCACGTTTTCCAGCCAAGATTTCCTCGGTCTTCCTCTTTGTTGTTGCCCTTCTACGGTTCCTTGTGGGATGGTGTTCGACAAGGAGTCATGGCGACAGACATGTCCAAACCAGGCGAGTTTTCTTCGCTTAACAGTGGAAGGAAGGGGCTCTTGCTCTCCGACGTACTTGATGACTTGCTTCTTCGCATATTCGTTTGTTTTCCGGTCGATGTACGATATTCCTAAAAGTTTCCTGAAGTACTTGTGGTCAAAAACGTCTATTCTTTCCAGGTGTCCAGCTCTCGCATCCGTATAATAAAATGGAGACTACCAAGGAGTTGTAGAGTCTCGACTTGACCGGGAAGCTGATGGATAGTTGCTTTTCCAGATGACTCATAGTCTTGTCATGGCAGATGTTGCGAGACTGATTCTTCTTTTCACCTCCTTTATGGATCTACCAGCTGTTGTTAACTTGGAGCCAGGATATGTAAAACTCGTAACCTCTTCTAGTACCTGGCCGTTTACTGTAATTGAAGTCGTTGGTCGCTATTGAGACGTGTTCACCATAACCTTACTCTTTTCCGTGCTTATTTCCATACCATATGCTCGTGCCGCTTTCTCCAGTCTAGTGGTGAGCTCCTCTAGCTCCGCTTCGCTGTTTCCCAAGAGATCGATGTCATCTGCATGTCTCAGATTGCTGAGTTGGCGTCCTCCGATGGAGACTGATGTATCGAAATCTTCAACAGTCTCTCGCATGATGATTTCCAGATAGACATTAAATAGGACTGGCGACAGAAGGCAACCCTATCCTACTCCACCTGAGGTATGAAAGAAATTTCCACAAGCTTTGTCAACGAGAACTGCGTTGCTTACGTCTGCGTAAAGTGCTTTGATGACCTCTATAATACTGGTATTGATGTTAAAGCTAGTCATAATCTGCCATAAGCCCTCTTGCCAAACACGGTCAAAGGCCTTTTTGAAGTCCACGAAGTTGTGGTAAACATCACATTGGTGTCGTAAGTGCTTCTGCGTTAGGAGTCTATTGTTAAATATTTGTTCCGTTGTGCTTCTTCCTTTTCGGAATCCCGCTTGCTCCTCAACTTTCACTTCAAGCTAATTTAGGAGAATCTTTAACATCACCTAACTGGGGTGGCTGATCACGCTGATGGTCCTACAATTTTGACACAATTTCAGATTTCCTTTCTTCGGCAACGGCATCATAAGAGATTTGAGTCCATTCTTTTGGACACTGTTTAGTTTCCCAAATCTTATCGATTTTTTCGATGAGTGCTTTTCCTGCGTGCTGTAAAAGCTTGTTGTCCTCTCCTGGAGACTTCCCTGTCCCTCATTATCAGCATATCTCCTGACTCGTTGTTGTCATTTGCTCTCCAGTCAATTACGCTGGTATTAGTAGAAACATTGTAATTATATATTTCCTTGCAATATTCGGTCCATCTGTCCAGTACTGTAGTTTCTTCAGTTAGAAGATTCCCATTCTTGTCTTCAATTACGTTTGATCTGTTACACTGAGATTTTGTTGGCATCTTCACAGTTTTGAAAGCTAACTTGCTGTTTACGTACTTCATGCCGTTGTCTAACTTTCCACATAGGTCCACTATCCATTGTTTCTTAGCTGCTCTCATTATCCGTCTTATGCATCTGTTAACCTCTCTGTATAGTTCATCTGCTTCATTGCTTGTATTCTTAGGGTGCTATTCTAAACCGCATTCCAGCGACGGCTGCCAGTTGTAAGGGTACCCATGCCATCTGAAATGTTATTCCAGCGATCACATTCCACTGGCTACCGTTGCCTATTCCATTGGCGAGGGTGTCGAGATTGCTATTGTGAAGTGGCATGCGTGATGACCCATGCCATCCAAGCAAAAGCATAATAGCATCAGGTAGCTTGTTTGTGCGGAATGGATGTCGTTGATCCCGAGTACTGATTGTATGCTGACATTAGTGTTGTGCATCGAGGCGTTAGAGACCTATCAAGTCCTATTGAGGACTTATCGGAAAATGAGTTCATCGAAAGATACAGGCTAAAGAAGGACCTTTTCCTGCATGTCTTGGAAATAATTCTGCCAGACATTAGCAAGGGGACATTGCCACCAATTCTAAAGCTCGCAACCGCCCTAAGGTACTATGCGACAGGCACAATCCAACTGATCTATGCCGATTTGCACAACATTTCGCAACCAGTGGTTTCGCGCATTATCCGTGACATATCGGTAGCTACTGCTGGTCGTCATAAGCAATTAGTATATTTTCCATCCGATATTCATGGAAAGCGCAATATCTGTGATAAGTTTCGTGAAAAGATGAGAATCAACAAAATAATTGGTGCTATTGATTGCACACATATTCGTGTAGTGCCTCCGCGAGATGTTGCTGCATCTTTCTACAACAGGAAAAATTTCCTTTCCATAAACGTTCAGGTAGTTTGCACTGCAGATGGCATTATTGAAAATGTTGTGGCACGTTGGCCAGGCGCAACTCACGATGCTAGAATATTTCGCAATTCAAATCTGCGCGAAAGATTGGAGAATGGTGATTTAAAGAACTTCATTCTGATTGGGGACAG
Organism: Prostheceraeus crozeri; assembly: GCA_907163375.1. NCBI lineage: Eukaryota > Metazoa > Platyhelminthes > Polycladida > Euryleptidae > Prostheceraeus > Prostheceraeus crozeri. Next base: position 40,542 of record CAJQUW010000286.1, read on the forward strand.
TGGCTACCCTCCATCTCAATTTCTCCTTACACCTGTTGCAAATCCGCAAAATCGTGCTCAGGAAAGCTACAATTACCACTTTGTTCGAGCTCGGTTGATTATGAGAGAACTTTTGGCGTGATCAAGCAAGTTTTTGCCTGTGTTGGAGGAGGAAACAAGCTAGCAACTAAATTGGACACGTCAATAGCAACTATAATGGCAGTTTTTGCTCTGCACAATATTCGTTTACGTGGTAATATGGAAATTGAACATGCCGAAAACATTCATGATCCCCATTCTTTCAATACAGGAGTTGGCGATCACACCAGAGAAACGAGTGGTCGAGATTTTCGGAACACACTGATTGAAAGATACTTTGAAATTTGATACAGACTGGTTTCTGTCCATTTACTTGATTGGTCCATTGTATGATCAATAAAATTATCACGGTTGTTGCACTTTTTGACTTCTTGTTCCCGCACCCTATTTATATGACAAAAATTTGACACAATCTGACTTGTCATTAAAAGTTGCTCTACTAATGATATAGCTGATAGGCCTACTTCCCATAATTTATAGGCCGAGCTTAATTATGATGATGGATGAGCATTTGATTTTGACGCTCAAAATGAGCTTTATTATCTGTTTTTTTTAATCTGTATTTCACGAAAAACAAGTCAAAAGAAGGTCTAACAATCCAATGTCCACCAACACACAAGTGCTGATTGTAGCAGAGGGAATAGGCATCCATGTTTATCCGTAATTGTCGGACCTGGAAAAAGAAAGATGTGATAATTAATTACAGCCTAAATATCGCAAATTCTAATTAAAGATTGTACATCTAGACCTATCTCAAGATCTTCACATTAAACGCATGAAGAAAACTAATGGTCTATAAATGACTTAAATGAAGCTTACGTTTCTAGGTCATGTAGTACGATGTGACTTCTTGTTAGGAAGGAGTCCGCTTCACTAGATGAATTCTTGCCCTTCAGACCTGATTTGGATGGAAAGAGATAGAAGTGCATATTTATAGTAAGTTGTGCTCAAATCATCTGACGTTTCAATTTTGCTGCGTAGTATGCCTCTCGAGTTCTCTCACACTTCAGTTGAGCTTCCAAAACTTCCATCCTTTTAAGATGCTCTCTCTGCATAAAGGCATCGGCGTTCTCTGAAATGTAAAAGACAGTGTTCTTTCTCAGTTATGAAAATATTTTTGCAGGACTTACTTCTTCTGCTCCGGACTGCGCTCTTCTTGGAAATAGGCGTGGCTTCATTCTTTGTAGGATTCGGTGTTGATGTGGATTCTGGGATAGTATCATCATCATAAGGATTGTCTATTCCTTCAGTTGTAATTGGAGGAAGAAAATCAGAAAAAGACTCGGCGACCTCAGATATTTGTCTAGATGGTCCTCCACCCGTCCCTTGCCTGTGGCGCTTATGCTCGCTGATCTCAGTTTTGGCTCTCATTTTCATTTTCCGATATATATTAATAACTGACTTCACGCATCGGTTTGTATTGAACTTTGAATTAATTTGCTTAGTAATCTCTTGCCACATCTCATTCTTCTTTCTATTTATGTTGATATTATTCTCTTGATTTTCAATTATGTGAGCTTGTTCTTTTGCTAGCTCAATAATCCAGCTCTTCTCTTCCCCTGAATAAAATTTCCCACTTGAAGTCATCACTTCACCGGAAGAATCAGAACAATGGAATCACACAAAGGTTCAACGAATATCTGTTTAACGAGATAGCTCGTCTGTGATTGGTCTGCTGACAATTCGTCACAACATCATGCGCTAAAACTAGGTCAGACACCCTCGCTATCGAATGGCATGCATTCCAACTGGAATGCGATTTCAGAATCAAAGAAACTGGCATGGCCTTGCCATCTGGAATGGCGTTGGAATGTGGCTACGGTAGCTGCTTGGAATGCGGTTTAGAATAGCGCCCTTAGTCTTCTTGAGATTTCTTCGTTTGTCACATTAATCCAGAATCTCTTCAGTTACCTATTGCCTTTTCTTCTTCCTTTTCTTTCCAAGCACTTCTATGTCTTTTTCTTGGAGTATCTCATTCATGTTGTTAGTGACTCTATTTATGTCATTGCTGTTGTCTCCTTGTAGGGTAAGGGTACTGAATCGTCCACCGACCTTAGCTTCAAAGATTTCTGCGATCTTTGGATCTTTCAACTTGTCTGTGTCGAATATGATTCGCGGTAACTTTTCTTAACTTAACTTTCATTGTCATCAATACCATGTCGTGATCGCTCCCGATATCTGCACCCGGGAAAGTCCTAGTCTGTGCTTGGTTGATGCTTGTTTTAAACTTCTGTGACATGAGGATGAAGTCGATCTGGTTGTGAGTTGTACCATCTGGTGAGTGCCAAGTTGTCCTTCTTGTGAGCTTGTGTGGGAAGAGGGTATTGGCCAAAGCAAATCATGGCTGCTTGCAAATTCCAAAAGATGAAGGCCACGGTTGTTGGTTTCGCCAACCCAAAGCGTACCACGGTTCATGCCCATTAGTCATATGCATCTATGCCAACTTTGGCGTTCCAATCTCCTGTAAAGATAACTATGTCTTTCTTCGGGATCTTCTTCATGACTGTTTCTAGCTCTTCATAGAAAGTTTTTACATCTTCATCATCGTAATCTTGTGTAGGGGCATGTACCTGAATTATTGTTATATTTTTTGGGGCGTGCAGAAATGCGGATGATGATAAGTCTGCTGAATATTGGAGTGCAGCATAAGACTGACCTCGAAACGGTTTTATTGACTATGAAGCCTACTCCATGTCGATGAAGTGAATCTTCTCCGCTGTATCATAACTTACGTCCTTCGTCGGTTATCAGCTCTCCGCAACCTGCCCATCGGACTTCAGCTAGGCCAATGACGTGCCAAGTGTATCTATCTAGTTCGTGCACAAGTTCTTTCAGTTTTCCGCAAGCATTCAATATATACAACACATGAAGGATTTTTTATGATGAATTTCCTCAAAGATCATATTTTGTCTCTTATTATCATCGGATAACTGACTTGCTCCCAGAATATTCAGAAAACAATTGCAGATAGATGATCTGTGAACAGTGTGCATTATGACTCTCCTCAAAATCGAATGCATATGAAGTAATCAGTTCTGAAGCTTCAAACGAAAATATTGATAATTACCCTGTGATCACTTGGGTTGTAGCAGTATGAGCGCAATTTGAATGACACATGGACCCACTGTAAATAGGATGTAGCAAAGACATGCACACATCTAGTACATTATTTGTTGAAAACGTATCATATCAAACGTATGTATCAAGGGATGTGCAAATTTGGGCAAGTATAGAATTTATGATCATGCAGGGTATAAACATTGTATTTTTGATTGTTGCATGAAAACACTCGCATTCGTCAATTTTTGAAAATACAGATTTCTGTGGCTTTATAGAAATTTCCTATAATTTTGTGCGTTGAAGGACTTATTCCTGTATTATTGTTTAGTGTAATTTATTCGGTAAAGAAAATATTCTATTTGGACCTTTCAAAATATGAGTGAAGCCATCGCAGTGCTTTTCTATGGACTGCAATGGTCCAACTCATCATCATCATGCGTTATAGGTCCGTTATTCCGACGTTGGCTGGGTTGGACGATTGCCTCTGATGGCATTTCTCCATCTGGCGTGATCCTTTGCATCTTCGCAGATGCCCATTTTCTTACAGTCTGCTCGAACTGTTTCCTCCCATGTGATTCGAGGTCGTCCTCTGGGCGTCAGCCCTGGCACTTTTGACTTCCACACCTTCACCCAATCATCATCTGCTTTCCTCAATATATGACCGTACCACCTCAAACACCTTCTCATCGCTTCTTCCATTCTAACTAGGCACAGTCGTCGAAGGAGGTCGTCGCTGGGGATTCTTTCTCGAATAGACACCACAAAGCCACCTCACCATTCTTCTTTCGGCTCTTATCATCTTCTGTCTTCATGGCTCACGCTTCACTACCATACAGGATGCTGTTTCTTACACACACGTCGTACACTTGCCCCTTTATCCAAAGAGGTGCCGCCCATGATGTCAGGAAAGGCAGCAGCTCGTGCAATCGCTTCCAAACACAACGTATCCGTGTAGACACAGCTGCATCCGCTCCACCACCAACATCCAGCATGTCACCAATGTAACAAAATCTGCTCACCACTTCTTAATGTTGACCTGCTACCTCCACTTCTTTTCCGTCATCGATCTTCGTTACTGATGGTATGTCACCCCTACATCGCTTGCATACAAATCCATGAGTAGATGCTGCTGTTATGATTCCTCTCACACCACTACATCTCTTGTGTATCCATCCGCAGTCCATGCATCTTATAGAATTTACACCTACTACTTTGCCACACACACCATATGGATAAATTCCAGACATATCTGAGCTACCTGCTCCATCTTTCGATACCATCATCTTCGTCTTGTCACTGTTCACCTTCAAGCCTTTCGCCTCCAAACATGCCCTCCATATCTCAACTTTTCCTTGTGTTCCTCCTCGCTGCTTGTCATAACCACCAAATCGTCGGCAAAGAGAACTTCCCATGGCCAGTCTTCTCTAGCCTCAGATGAGATCGTGTTCATCACAATAGCGAATAGGAGAGGACTAAGCACAGAATCTTGGTGTACCCTTACGGTCACTTCAAAGTTGTCACCTTGACCACATCGAATGTCACAGCCGTTCTCACATCTGCGTAAAGAGCCATAACAGCCCTTACCAGCCATTCATCAACTCCAGATCTTCAGAGATGCCACATTAGAACTCTACTTGGCGCACGGTCAAATGCCTTCTCAAGATCCACAAAAGAGAAAAATAAATCGGTTTTCCTTGCCAAATGCTTCTCTTTGAGCTGCCTGACGATAAAAATAGCGTCCGTGGCTCCCTTTCCCAGCATGAAGCCAAATTGCATCGAGTCGATGTTAACCTGCGCTCTTATCCGTCTCTCTAACACATGTTCGCATACTTTCAGGGCATGTTCTGTTAGCTTTATTCCTCTGATACGACCCACAGCTGAGAGAATCGTCTTTTCCTTTGAACATTGGTATCAGCACACTCATCATCCAGTCAGATGGGATACGACCATCTAAAATCTCAATACACAGGCTGGCAAGCCACTTTGAACAATGGGCTCCAGATGCCGACATCATTTCCACTGTCACACCAGACGGACTTGCTGCTTTCCTAAGTGATGACTCTCTCAAAGCACTTTCAAACTCCGAAAGTTCTAGGCATCAACGGGGTCCCTGTATGGGCACACTTTCTGTAACTCCATCCCAATCGTTCATTCATGGTGCTAATGCACATGTACGCGTGCTTATACAATATTAAACAAGAAAGAGGATACTTGCATCCTAATTACTTAACAGGTTGCTATACGCAAGAAAATCCATTTTGAATATAGGTTAGTGATGTATTAGGCGGCAGTAGCTAGTTAATTTGCGATAACTTTAACCCGTGTGAACACGGGGTAAACATCAATATATTGCGATGAAATTTATCCTCAAGATTTTTTGCATATTGCCTCACTTTAAAACGGTAAGTCTCATGGTTTACCCTGCGCATTTATGACAAAATGAAAGGAACAAGTCATAATAGTAATAACATCTCTAATGCGCAAAAATGTAATGTCACCAATGATGATGGTGTGGGTTACCCAGATTGTCCAGGAGAATTTGATAAGGCAGGATTCATACATAAATCCAAGCTTAATGGAGTTTTTCTCCATGAGCAATTTTCTGTAGACCTCTGTAAGAACGCTGAAATAACCCAGAATATATACTTCCACTTTTTGCAAACATTTGGTGTAAATTGGTCTCTAATAATTTGCATCACAATGAATATGGATTCGAAATTTCACAGGGATTCATTGTAAGAATTCTAAATACGGATAATCTCAATTTGTATGTCTCTAACATCGTTATCGAAATTTTTCTCATGAAATATCGGCGAGTGGCTTAATTGTCACAATTCACAGTTTCTATTCATACAAACAACATGACCATAATTACTTGCTCAGCAGGTTCAGGTCATCTGTTTGTTTCTCCTATGTAATTTTAGAGCAAATGAAGCGTTCAAGTGATACATCTTCGCCATTTACCTTGTAAAGGAGTCTAATTTATTTCAAGCACGATTTCTGAACTATCTCTACCTTCGAGACGCCTTTTCACTGTGTTCACGGCATTGATGACACTGTAGGCCTGCCCGTGTCGGATCCGACTTGCTGTACAAGTTAAAGTCTCATTTTAAAGTAAGAATTATGGCATCTCATCTGTTTGCTCACTAGGCGAGTATATCGCATTTGAGATGGTTTGCAATATTTCTGTTAATCATGAACTTCCTTAAGATGCGCTGAAATTCGCGTGAACTGGTAAATGATTTCGGTGATTTCCTTCTTAATAATCCCGTTAGTCATATAATCGGACAAAATGAGTGAGTTTCCACTAGAATCAAAGGGGTGGCACTCTGAAGAGACATATCAACAAAATCCGTCAATCAATAATCATGATCTACCGTGGATTGAATGTACGTCATTCAAACATAACCATTCTTCTGTCGTTGAATTGTTGATTATGAATTGTTCAAGGCGACCCTCATTTGGATGAACATTATTGAATGATTAGATATTAGCGGAATATCAACTTCTATCAAGCTTGATTATTAAAATGAATTTAATTGCAAGATCTTAACTGAAAAGGTGTTAACGTATTCGAAATTTCAACAGTTTCTGCCACTTAAAGGAAGTAAAAACAAAATATATTAAGAGATGCTTCTTATCATCATCTTTGAAAGAACCGAAACACCGCATGAAAGTAGGATTGTATATTTCATTGATTCTATCAGCTGCACATCCATGGTACACAATGTGTGCACTTGCATTGATTATTTCTTCATGATGGGATTTATACCTATACATTCCTAGAGCTGTTGAGTCAATAATTTCAGTATCCAGTAGCGGATGGCTCCATTGGTTTCAGATTATCCAGAACTGGAAGGCCGAATCATTATCCGGTACAATACTAAGCATAACTTAGTGCCTAAGTAGCAGATGCATTGTGGAAAAGGGCACTGTTCTTGAAAGTCTGGGCTGACAGTTGATAATTAAACTGTATATTTCAAAATTTCTGTCTTTAAGACAAAGTGTGGCTGTGTATTATCTATATGTTTACCAAAAACTGCATGCTATTAGCATTTTTCATTGATATTGGTTGCATTCATGCATGTTCACATATTTATTTTACAAATTTTCAATGGAAAGAAGACTATTTTATCCTCATTTTTCGTTAGGCACAGTTTCCTGACATATTGTTAATCTGCACAGATATTGTAAGAGTTCGTCACGCTATGCTGATAAAGCATCTGGAGGCTGCTTTCATCAATCATCCGTCAAAATGTGTCCAGTGTGGGCTGTATTGAAGCGCACTCTTCCGTTACTATATTATTATGGACTTGAATAAACAATTGATACTCTTTATATGCCACATGAACTTTTGGAAACCAAAAGTGGAAACTATGATAAATGTGTCTATTATTGGGATGATATCAAGATTATGGTGCATGAACAAGGCCTTCGTATCACTGAAGTTTGCCATAAAGAAAACGAATTCAATTTTTCAGCTGTTCTGTGCATCTTTATTGAGGGTAATATACCAATAAGCGCTGCTTAAATATTTTTGCCGCCAATTTTATAGTATTCGCTAAAATTATTTTAGATGCTTCAACTTTCGTGTCTTGGGTCAGCAGCATTTTTAGATTCTTCAGGAGTAGAGTTTATAAAGTGAATAGTTTTTTGTCAGTTTTTCATTCATTTGAAATTTTCAACATTGATTCTACTGCGTTTGTGGTCTCTGTACACCATCCCTTACGTATTTATTGGGTGAAATTGGCCATTAAAGTTGAAATAGGTAGTAGTAAGCAAAACTCCACTTCTGGACCGCGCAAGATGGCGGCCATCGCTGCGTCCCCCCCCCTCTGGCACGGCAGAGTGTCGTGGTCGGCCGCCGTGGTGCTTCGTGTCTGAGTCCCCCCCCCTCTGGAACGACAGAGGTTGTGGTCTGTCGTGGTGTGCCGGCCAGGTGGGTCCACGTTCACAACATGTTCGCTGACGTCCCCCCCCCTCTGCAACAACAGAGTGTGAGACTCGGGTGAGTTGGTCCGACCGCCTGGTTGACGTGGGCGACCGTCTAGGTTGACGTGGGCGACCGCCAGGATTAGTCTTGAGGCTATAGTGTGTGATGTTTTTGGTGCAATCTGCTGAATGTTGGGTTGTAAAATGGGTTGTTTCGAGTGGAAGGAGTGGTCGGATGAGAAAACGGAGGTCAGATTCGGATTCAGCGTGAAATTCTGCATCGGTAGGGTGAGTTTCAAGGCAATCGGTGAGAAAAAATTTTCAACATTTTTCGAAAAACGACAGAGTTAGAATTTGGGACGTTTTGGTGTGTAGCGCCCAAACGAAGCATCGGATGAGAAAACGGAGGCCAGATTCGGAATCTACGTGAAATTTTGGGTTAGGAAGGATGTTTCCAGCGAAATCGGAGAGAAAAAATTTTCGGCTGACGTCCCCCCCCCTGGACAGCTTGCTTCCAGTGGACGGATTTTGTCGTGCGATAGCTCGTTTGAAAGCTAAGAGTGAGACAAATTCAGTGAAAGAATCGGCTTGTTCCTATCTGTCTTCGTTCAAAAGTTAGAGCGGTTACAAGATTTTAGGTCGGAGCTTGCTCACCTGAAAAAATCCTAAGTGTCAGAGTGACTTTGTATGGGTAAAATTTTGAAAATTTTCCAAAGTGTGGAATTTCGACCTGGGACCGTCACCAAAACATTTTTCATCAAATTTCACTGACCCCCCCCCCCGACAGCAATCTTCTAACTTTGGTTCTAGTGGACGGATTTTGTCTTACAGCTACTCGTTTGAAAGAGGAGAAAAAACTGCTCGACAACATTTTTTGTTGCGAGTCAATCGGACCAGCCGTTCACAAGTTAGAGCGGTTACAAGATTTTAGGTCGGAGCTCGCTCACCTGAAAAAATCCTAAATGTCAGAGTGGCTTTGTATGGGTAAAATTTTGAAAATTTTCCAAAGTGTGGAATTTCGACCTGGGACCGTCACCAAAACATTTTTCATCAAATTTCACTGACCCCCCCCCCCGACAGCAATCTTCTAACTTTGGTTCTAGTGGACGGATTTTGTCTTACAGCTACTCGTTTGAAAGAGGAGAAAAAACTGCTCGACAACATTTTTTGTTGCGAGTCAATCGGACCAGCCGTTCACAAGTTAGAGCGGTTACAAGATTTTAGGTCGGAGCTCGCTCACCTGAAAAAATCCTAAGTGTCAGAGTGACTTTGTATGGGTAAAATTTTGAAAATTTTCCAAAGTGTGGAATTTCGACCTAGGACCGCCACCAAAACATTTTTCATCAAATTTCACTGACCTCCCCCCCCCGGACAGCTAGCTTCTATCTTGGCTTCTAGTGGACGGATTTTGTCGTGCAATAGCTCGTTTGAAAGCTAAGAGTGAGACAAATTCAGTGAAAGAATCGGCTTGTTCCTATCTGTCTTCGTTCAAAAGTTAGAGCGGTTACAAGATTTTAGGTCGGAGCTCGCTCACCTGAAAAAATCCTAAGTGTCAGAGTGACTTTGTATGGGTAAAATTTTGAAAATTTTCCAAAGTGTGGAATTTCGACCTGGGACCGTCACCAAAACATTTTTCATCAAATTTCTCTGAACGAGGGGGGGGAGGTCAGTGAAATTTGATGAAAAATGTTTTGGTTAAGGTCCCAGGTTGAAATTCGGAAGTTTTAAATTTTTCAAAATTTTCACCACACTGGAGCTCTCACACTTAGGAATTTTTTCACTTGTGGCATGTTACATGGACATGTGCTGGCGGACCAACTTCCCGTGGTCATATGAGAATGGTTCAGGTGTCATATTGTAAAGAATGATGAGACAAATCGTTTGCAACAAACCGCATGTCGCTACGATGAATACTTTCGGAGATAGAGCCATTTTAAGTTTTCTTCCGAGCATATATAAACCCCCGACAACGTAAGTCTGATCACTTCATCGAAAGACGAGGTAAGCGACGGTCGTCGCTCTGAGCTCCCGATATCGGGTGCAAAGGACTCTATCTTTTGAAGTAGGCAAGCTATCTTGCTACTTCAAAGTTTGTATGATAGAGTTTGATAGTGTCTTTACTACTGATAAAATTTTTTAAAAGTAGTATGAGTAGTAAAATGCGGAATTTTTTAAAAATTCTTAATTTTCAGTTTTTTCAAAGTTTTAACATATAGACTAAGGTTTTCAAGTATCCTGAGTTCAAATCTGCTATCAGATTTGAAATTTAACTAAGTCTAAGGCAGCTTTGAGGGTTAGATCCCAGCTACTGATCACTACCTTTGACTCGGCGTTCCTGTTACCACTTCGGGGCAGTGACAATGATGTCTTCAGCTGTAAAGAGCGGGTATCGGGGAAGATCTCTCACTTCCCTAGTGATCGGTACAAGGCCTTCGGGCTGTCGACGGGATCGAGTGCCACTCACTACACTCTTTAGGAATATGACTGTACTACATGATTCCAAACTTATACAAATTTCATTATCTTACAGCTAACGATAAATCTAACATGGCAAACGACAGAAACAGAAAATACCATATCAAAATGTGCTCTTGTGGGCGAGTTAATCGCAGTGCGGACGCCAAAGCTCATGTGAAGAAGGCGGGCACCGGCCACATGATTGTCTTGAATAGGGTTGCTTGCGTGAAGTGTAGAGTGCTGAAGGGTGATGAGGATGAGGCGCGTTTTTACAGAGTGCATGCTGACTGTAGTGGTGGTTTAGTGACTGATTTGAGATTTACGCAGTTGATTGTGGAAGAGAGGGAGCGAATGTTGGCGAATGTTGCGAATGTTGTTGAGAATGTTGTTGAGAATGTTGTTGAGAATGATGAGTTGGCGAGAGCGGTTGCGTCGTTGGAGGGTGAGATTGAGCAGCGGAAGAGAGTGCTTGAGAGTGATGATGAGGATGATGTGGATTTAGATAGGGAGCGTGTGAGGAAGCGTGTGAGGAAGTTGAGCTCTTCGTCATCGGAGGTGTCCAACATCGTCATCACCGACCCCCCGAAGAGCTCATCTTCCCCAAAAGTGAAGAGTGGTGGGATTCGTATGCAGTCGGCGAGGTGGTTGAAGGATGAAGAGAAGAGGCATGTTTCGCAGCAGATGGCGCATGATTTGTTAGTGAATAAGTTTGAGAGTTTGAAGAAAGTGAAGGATGAAGTTGTGAAGGAGTTGGATGAGTTGAAAAAGAAGGATTTGAAGTCGAAGGAGGTGGCGGATGAAAACATTAGAATGAGGCGTTGTGTGACTGATTTGAAGAATAAGACGCGAGAGTTGGAAGAGAAGAATGATGCGTGTGAGAAGAGGGCGAGTGCTGCGGAGAGAAGAATGAGAGATGCAGAGGCGAAGTTTGAGGAGATGATGAAGGAGATGAGTGTGTTGAGAGCGAGGAATGTTGAGTTGGAGAGGACTGTGGCTCGGCGGGGTGATGAGAGGCAGGCGTGTGAGAAGTTGGAGCGCATGAGGGATGAGTGGGAACGTGTGAATGAGGATCGTTTGTTTGAATTTCACATCCCTATTCGGGACAATCATTTGGCCGGCGAAGTACTCGTAAACCAGAATTTAGACGAATCCATCCTATGCTACAATGGTCATCCCACGAAAAAATGCCTCCACGCCAGCTTACGAATGCGCGGCCATCTCCACAAATTTTCGATTCGGAAACGCGCGAGACTACCTAAGGATGACTAACTTGGTAAGTGAAAAAGTAAATAAGATAGTATATCCTATTCTAATACATATCATTTTCATTGCAGATCTTTGCCCGCCTTCACCACCCCATCACGTCACTCCCGAGAACGAACCATCGGCTCTCTTAAGGGCCACCTAGGGGCAAGACATGATAGAACCTCCACGCGGTTTGCCCTGGGCAGTCTTCGGACTGGCGAATACTATCATTAAGTTGAATCTGCTATCAGTCAACTTGAACGTTGCGTCGCGTTAGAGGGGTATATAAACCACTGCCTCTCATTTCATTTCATTTCAATCATGCAGACGCCGAACAGTCAAGTCAGCTCTCCTCGCGGACCGCAGTTAAGGCCGCGAAATTTATTTGAGGAGTTCGTCAGGCTAGAGGAGCAAGACAGAGTCCACAACAATCTTGCTCGGATTGGCAATCCGATGACAGCAACTGCTGTCAATCCAACGGAATGGCGCTACATTCCAATTTTTAGTCATGTGCCAGTTAGTGTGGAAGTCGACAGTGCTACCAAAGAGAGAGTCTTTGACTCTCTCAGCAGAATTGGTAGGCTGTAGGATGACGCTACTCCCGAGAACGAACCATCGGCTCTCTTAAGGGCCACCATGGGGCAAGACATGATAGAACCTCCTCGCGGTTTGCCCTGGGCAGTCTTCGGACTGGCGAATACTATCATTAAGTTGAATCTGCTATCAGTCAACTTGAACATTATGCAGTCGATTGCTATCCCTGAAGCATTCTGATTCGCTGTTGAGCAATTCATTGTTGAAAACCCTATATAAACCAGAAGATTGTAGCGCTTCTCATTCAATTTGAAGTCACGATGGAAGCGACATCTACCGACAACATTCCCGTCTTCACCGATGAAGACAACGGCATTCCCGAGTTCGTCATCCTCGACGAGTGGGATGAGGAGGATGAGAAGAAGGGGAAGATCAAGAGGATCGTTTGGACGGATGGGGTGTGGACTCCAAATACCACTCGCATCCGAAAGGTGCCAGATGCACCAGTACGACCTCGGCGGTATAGGGTCTATGACAACCTAACCGTCATACCCATTGACTATTCAAGCCAATAGTCATCTTGTTACTCCCGAGAACGAACCATCGGCTCTCTTAAGGGCCACCATGGGGCAAGACATGATAGAACCTCCTCGCGGTTTGCCCTGGGCAGTCTTCGGACTGGCGAATACTATCATTTAGTTGAATCTGCTATCAGTCAACTTGAACGTTGCAAATGAAGTTCGGTGTAATACTTCCTTTCGACGGGCGTTCCTGTAAAGGGCGGCGGTGAAACCCGTAGCTATGTATACCGCAAGGGACATTCGGCAATGGTCAATCTTGTTAAACCTCTCTGCGTCATGTTTGCAAGTGATTGCCTCTGTCTCAACGTAGTATGCATTCGCGCCAGGGCGACATTTAGCCAACTGTCGAAGGTTGCCTAAAACTTTCCATTGCATACGTTATGAGAACCATGAGTTCTACCTGTCTCTATCAATGAGACGAATTGATGAATGGAATGAAATGGGAGGACACTCACGCGCCACACGCAACATAACACACTTCTCTCTTCCGTAGTCTAACAAGCTCTTTACATATGGATCGCAGTCGATTGCTATCCCTGTATCAGAAGTGTAAGCTATCTTAATTTATTTGACACTATTTTATCTACCATCATCGTCCATATGAAATGTTTTAAGATTTACAAGTTAGACTAAGCGTGCTACTATTTCCAAATGAAAAAGTATACATGGTTAAATCATCCACTTAAGCCCATCCGTAGTCTAACAAGCTCTTTACACATGGATCGCAGTCGATTGCTATCCCTGTATCAGAAGTGTAAGCTATCTTAATTTATTTGACACTATTTTATCTACCATCATCGTCCATATGAAATGTTTTTAGATTTACAAGTTAGACTAAGCGTGCTACTATTTCCAAATGAAAAAGTATACATGGTTAAATCATCCACTTAAGCCCATCCGTAGTCTAACAAGCTCTTTACACATGGATCGCAGTCGATTGCTATCCCTGTATCAGAAGTGTAAGCTATCTTAATTTATTTGACACTATTTCATCTACCATCATCGTCCATATGAAATGTTATAAGATTTACAAGTTAAACTAAGCGTGCTACTATTTCCAAATGAAAAAGTATACATGGTTAAATTATTCACTAAAACCCCATTCAAGTAAGTCAGTATGAAAGCAAAGATAATACGAAATAAACATTTATTATGGCATGTATTTCAAAAGGTCTTCATCGTCAATATCGTCCCAGAGTCTGGCTTCACATAGATCACAAAAACAGTTGAGCTGCTTTAAACGTTCTTCTGCAGCGTCCCTCACTTTCTCAATGTACGCCCACTCCGCCACGGTTCGCGGTTGGGAGTTAGGGGTGTACCACTCCCATATTTGATGCAAGTGCGACTTGCTGGTCATCTCCATCACCCCTTCGGCATCATATTGTAAATATTTCCACCGTATGCCTGTTAGGTCGGGCAACTCCTCTTCATCCTCCTCCGATAATGATAACTTTCGTATATTGTCGAGATTGTATGTCTTCTCCACCTTCGCCTTTCTTGGTGCATTTGGTGTAACGAGCACCTTTGCTGATGTATATGGAGAGGAGAACTCCAATGCGGTATTTGGTGTTGTTGGAGGACTTGTCATGTTGTCTTTGAAATGCTGACTTTGAATAATGATAACTTTAACATTTTTCCTATTCTTAAGTATACACAAGCAGCCAATCAGAATGAACATCCAATGAATGAAGAGGATGAAAGTATATAAGCAAAGTGACATTCAGGTCATTTCATTTAATCTGTGAATCATACAAGTGACGAACGCACGATCTCTCTCTTTGACTATTATTTGAGGTGTACAAGTGAACTGCTATCTCGTGAATTCCAAATTTGAGTGAAGTCTCTATCTTGTAGAAGTATCAACCTTAAACTTGATTTCGTTGAAATGGTAAGTTGAAAATTTCCTCTCTCATCTCCCTCAAACGTGTGACTAATAGCATCTTCCTCAATTTCAGGCATCAACTTCATCACCAACGCCCTCTCTTCTCGAGGAAAGTTTAGAGTTATTGAGTCAAGGTAGGTTGTAACACTACACTGAGGCTTGAACAGAGATGAAAGAATGATTTCTCTTTCAGGTGATGTGAGTTCCAGCTCAGGACTCTCGCGGCAAGGCAACGAGTGGGAATGTGCCGACTGCGGACATATGTTTACAAGGAAGCACAGTCTCCTTCGACACATCAAACAACGTGTGTGTCAACGCAAAGCGGCGTCAATCTCCGGAGGTGAAGTTGATTCTGACGATGACATCTCCTTTCCTTGCGATTTGTGCCCTCTTTCTTTTGATAGTCACTTTCAGCGATCTTCGCACAGACTTCAACACACGCATGCAAATGATCACTACACCAACGGTACCTCTACCATCTCCCTCATTAATGTTTCACATAATAATTTAGTACGCGACTACTGCATGGAGTCCAATACTCAAATTGTAGATTTTCCTGAGTGGCTCCTTCAAAATTCTAACATTATCGAAGCGCTCTTCAATAATTTAGACAATTTTAGAATGAAGGCGCTCATCTACCTTAAACTAAAATATATTAAAATAGATTTTCAAACGGGTCAAGTGACGGAGAGAATACAGTTTCATGTTCCTTCCTCTTCCGCAACCGAAGTTGTAGACTGCGAGTCTTGGCTAAATTTTCACATTCAATGTTTAAAATCAAATGTAGATAAATTCAATCAACGCGACAGCGCTCTCATTTTTGATGGTGTGGACTCAGCCATATTCAAAATTTCCCTATTAGAAAGTCATGCAGCTCGAGGCACATTTAAACTTCCAAAAACGTTGTATAATAAGAAAGCTGTCATCAATGTTGATTGTAAATCACAGTGTTTCAAATATGCAGTCCTATCCATCCTTCACTATAATGATATCAACGCGCATCGAGATCGCACCTATAGCTATAGACAGTGGGAGGATGAACTAGACTTTGAAGGTTGTGATAGTAACAACATGAAAATCAAAGATGTAGAAACGTTCGAAAAACATAATAAGATTAAAATTGTCGTTCACGTGTGGGAGAAGGGGTTGAAGGGTGCCCGCTATAATTCACGTTCAACTTGTTATGAACGTGTAGTCAACCTCTTATTAGTAAAACAAGATGATAGCGAGGAATGGCACTACTGTGGTATTCCCAAAATCTCTCGCTTGTACACTCACTTGGGGCACTCTAAAAGAGGTGAACATTTTGTATGCGACCGCTGCATCCGCTCATTTTGGAGTAAAGATAAATTTGAAACTCACTATGAATGGTGCAAGCGAGGTAAATTACAAATGGAACGCATGCCCAAAGATAAAATATTTTCACATAGGGATAATGGTGACGAATTAAGTCCCCTGCGTGTCATTTACGCAGACATAGAATGCTACATTGATGATATCATCCACAAGCCAGCAGCCATATCCTGCTATGAAGTATGGCATGACCACTTTAGGAATAGACAAAACAAAATGCATACTTGGCAAGGTGAAGATTGCATTTCAAAATTTCTAGAATTTCTCGATAAAGCTGCAAAATTTCAACAATCATATGATTCCCAATTGCAGCGTAAGTCACTACATATGTCAGATGAAGACAAACAAAAATTTGAAAGTTGCACATCCTGTCCTAAATGTCATAAAACGTTTGATGACGATAAAATTAAGAAAGTGCGTGATCATGATCACATCACTGGTAAATTTAGAAACGCACTCTGCTCCAAATGTAACTTTTCACTTAGGTTGAGACGTCGTGTACTACCCGTCATTTTTCATAACTTTAAGGGCTATGACAGTCATATGCTCATAAAAGGAGGGTTGAGCCAGATGAAATCGTGGCAGTTTAATGTAATAGCACAAACGAGAGAAAAATTCATGGCAATGACAGCAAAAGTACCAGTAGATAAAACTAAAGAAAATAAGACAGTCTTCTTCGAAATAAAATTTTTAGATTCATTTCAATTCATGTCAGCGTCACTAGCTTCTCTCGTTCGTAATCTCAAGTTTCTTCCCCATAGTCAAACTTTGAAGAAACACTATCCAAACTTAACGGATGAAATAATCACTCGCAAAGGAGTCTTTCCTTATGCGTATTTTAGCTCAATGTCTAAACTAAATGAAACAACCCTTCCTTCCATTGACAAATTCAAAAACGATTTGACGGGTGAAGATTGTCCAGTAGAGGACTATGAACATGCTCAAGAGGCATGGTTAAAATTTAATTGTAAAACGTTTGGCGATTATATGATCGCTTACTTAGAATTAGATGTCATTTTGCTGGCTGATGTCTTTCAGGAGTTTCGACGAGTGGCATTAGAAGAAGACAAATTAGATCCTATCCACTTTGTCAGTCTACCAGCCATGTCCTTTAAATCAGCCTTTAAAATGACTGGTGAGACCATTCATCTCTTACAAGACCCGGAGATGTATAATATATTTGAGCGCGGAATACGCGGTGGTCTCACATTTGTAAATAAACATCATATAAAATCTGAAACAGTAGGTGATGATCATATCCACCTAAAGTACTATGACCAAAATAATTTATATGGCAGTTCACTGTCTAAACCACTACCTCATTCCGAGTTTAGTTGGTTAAATCAAAATGAGCTTGAGTATTACTCCAACCCTTCAAACATACTGAATATTCCAGATGAAGGTGATTGGGGATATTATTTTGAAGTGGATTTGATTTATCCAAATAGTATTAAAAATAAAACTGCTGATTTCCCACTCGCACCTGAATCTGGCGAAGTGACTGAAGATATGTTTTCACCATTCATGTCACAATTTCATAATAACTTAACAGAGTGTGGACAGCCAAGGTACAAACCATGCCGCAAACTTTTACTCACCCAATATGATAAGAAAAATTATCTCGTACACTTCTGCATATTAAAATTCTATTTAGAAATGGGCATGCTTCTAAAGTCAGTTCACCGCATTATCAAATTTAGACAGAAAGCCTTCCTCAAACCCTACATAGATAGTAACAGTCAAAAACGTGCACTCGCCCAAAATAATTTTGAAAAGGATTTTTATAAATATAAGAATAATAGTCTATTCGGAAAGACCATGGAGGATGTTAGAAAACGTATGAATTACAAACTAGTCGTTGATGAACAAAAATATCACAAATTGACCTCATCACCTCTTTTCATTGATAGAGACATCATCGATGAGGATCTTGTAGGTGTTAAAATGATTAAATCAGAAGTTGAGTTGTGCAAACCCATCTATATTGGGCAAGCCGTTTTAGATTATTCCAAGCTTGAAATGTATCAACTCTTCTACAAAATATTAAAACCATGCCCTCTCGTAAAAGAGGTTCGCTTGCTGGGTGGTGATACAGATAGTTTCTTTTTAGGAATTACCACTCAAAAAGATTTAAATTTTAATGAAGTAGGTAAGTCATTAGAAAAATATTTCGATACATCTAACTACAATCCCACTCATCCACTCTATTCCATACAGAATAAAGCCAAACTTGGTTGTTTTAAGGATGAAACAGCAGGAAAGGAAATAGATGAAATGATTCTCCTCCGTCCTAAAATGTATTCCATGAAACTAAAAGAATGTGCAGATAGTATTAAGCGTGCTAAAGGTATATCAAAATCCATTGTTCATAAAATGAAACATCGGTCCTATAAGAAGGCCTATAAAAATAAAACTATAACGTTTGTCAATATGACAATCTTAAAATCTCAAGTTCATACTGTGAAAACGTACACGTTCAAGAAACGAGCACTTTCAGCATGGGAGGATAAGAGGTGTTGGATAGGACATAACACATCTCTTCCACATGGACATCCTGACACAAACATACCTCCACCCAAAAGAATAAAACTCACGCTACCACATTCAGGAGATGTATTGACATAATCAACTTTAACTCAGTATTTTGATGTTGCTTTTTGTAGATATACATGGTTGTTTTATGTATCGCATGAGATCGTTTCTTCCTTGTGAATATATGCCTACAGTCAGCCCATTCCCCCTATATCTGTGAAAAGACTTTTTCATATACATATTTTTATTTCAATAAACATATCACAATGACTTCACTTTGTTTTCCGAAACACTAAAGTTACGAGGGATTTAGTATCTTTCACATGGATACACTCTTGTAAACCATTGGTAATTTTGATAGCAATAGAGGGTATAGTTTGTTTGACGACGGGATGATAGAAAATAGATTCAAACATCTTCTCGACTATTCCATATGAAGCGTCTTTATCATGAATGAAATCACGTAAAATGTATTCTTTTTTCTCGCCAACAGAAATAGGTAAAATCAAATCACTTTGAATGTAAAGGTGTTGTTCATGTTTATCAAGTGTCATTGGTGTTTCTATACCAATCGTATGCGCAGCAGCAAACACAGTTTGTAGCATTGAAAAGCCAAAGAGTTTTTTCAAATTTTTACTCAATTGACATTGAATGTCATCACCCAGTTTCAGAACAACGCGTTGTTTTTCAATTGAAAACGAAATGTGGTGTGTCTTTACATCATATTTACTTTTCATCACATGCTTCAACTTCTGTTGTATATAAGGATTTACTACATGAATGAAGCTTTCAACTGTATGATATAGACGCGGCATTATATTGATAGCAACTTTAGATTCTTCATAAGACTGGTAAATTTTCTTGATGCGATCGCCATAGATGTCCACCCACCATTCATCATTAACTGAATCAGCTTTAGTGTGATATTCATGAGAACCATACACCACACCGCTTCCAATAATAGGCGTATAATGTCTTACAAAATGACGCAAGGTTGGAGAGAAATAAACTGTAAGTTTGTCATTATATTTCTGAATAACCAACTTATTTTTGTCCGCCATAATTTTCTCTCCATACTTCTTACCCACAGTCTCATTCCATCGTTTTACTAACTCAATAAGTGATAAAGGTTGAACACCACGCTTTTTCAAAATGATGCGTTCTTCGCATTCTACAACATCTTCATCAAATATTTTAAATCTATAATGAAATTTGTTGATTCGAGTTGAATAAACTTTTTTAACATTTGCAGTAGCAATTGACGTTAGATGTAGTCCATGACCAAAACCAAGATGTGGATAGAATTCACTATCCAACCTCAGCGTAAGACCTTTAGTAAAAGAATGAAAGCGGAGGAACTGTCTCCCACTCCAATGATAGATAGTAAACTCATAAGCTTTCTGATTTTTATTCTTCATGATGGAAGTATTACCACTGTTGAATGCCTTAATAATTTTCTCATTCCCAAATGGCTCATAAGAATCTGATTTTATCTGAATCCATTCATAGTTCCACTTTCCATCTGATGTTAAATTGTATGGGAACTGAAATGCATTATTCATCGTTATTCCATCATGGGTGCGAGGAGTCAATATCATTTCTTCCAAATCATTCACATTCTGAATATTGCTATCATAGCAAATACTAGAAACGCCAACTTCCCATTCACCTTCTAAATGCAGTGGCCGATTTAATTCTACTCGATAGTCTGATGGTTTATTTTTGGGAAATTTATTCATAGAAGCATTACTGGGCAAGTAGATTAGAAACGAGTCCTTATTTTCACTTTCCATATTATTCACATTGGAAAAATATATTAGCATACTTTTGCATTAACTCTTCATTCGGAAATGGAGTGTAATACTTGTCACAGCATCTTTATGAAAAGGAATCAACGCACCAGCATCATCATAAATGGCAATATCAATTTGTGGGATGTAGTTTGATTTCAGCTTTGTATAATGCACTTTCTTGAAAGTATGCTCAGATAAAATACTGCAGCTTTTTGGCTGGTATGGTATCATTGCTAGCAATGGAGCTTCAACATCTCCCACACGTACATCTTCACCAATATTGGAATATATCTGAAAATAGTTAATACGACGCGATAGCGACATGTCTGCGCTAGCTTTGGTTACAGTACCACTTTTAAAGATATTTTGATCAAAACCCAAAATGTCCATTAGAGTTTTATCCATAATTAGTTCAATACCTTTTCCATTTATAGTGAGAGACAAAGTACCTTCTTTTTCAGAAAATGAAATATGTTGCTCATTAATCACTTCATTTAAATAATCTACAACCAATTTAACCGAAGTAATAATGCGAGGCATCAACACTCTTGTTTCATGTAAGAAACCACCAAAAGGCTCTACACACTTTCTGTATAAAGATACGGCCCATTCTGTATCAAATTGATTTGACCTTTCACATGGTAAATGTTGCATATCAGATTTTCCATGAACAGCTGCAGAACGATGTCGTAAGAACTGATGAAAATCTTTTGAACAAACTAATACTAGATCATCATCATTTAATTTGCTTATTGCAATATGATTAGATGATTTAATATAAGTCAATGTTGCCACTTGTTTGTCATCAACTCGAAGGAGATAATTAAATTTCTTCAATAATGTTTCAGGAGTCATGTTTGTCTTTCTTGGCTTAATCACAATCTTCTTCACCAACGTCTTCTCATTTCTTGGAATAAGATCTACATAATAAGCTTCCTCTCGATATATTAACTGTTTATGACCACTTATGTGGTAATTAACGTTAAAATTATCATAGCTTGTTAAGGCGCTAGCGAGGTAGCCTAAATCATTTCTTAAACTTGGACTTAAACCAACAATCCAATCTTTCTCAACTACATGATGTACATAATTATAATCATCATTGTGCGGAGTAAATTGGACAATATGTTTACACGCTTTATTCAAGAAATCATATATAAACTTTTTACATGATAAGAGATCTTTCTTTGGCCACTGTGGAATGTATATTCGGCACCCCTTTTCACATTGATAAGCAGCTGTACGCCTCATATTAATAGTCATCACCTCATGATCAAAAGTATAGACACAGTTGCTATAAACAAGTTGAGTGACACCCACTTCCCAATTCCCATTTAGCTGTTGTGCATGATCAATGGGAGTAGAAAAGAGTGCGGCTCGATTGCTAGTAAATCTCTTTGTAGCCGCATTGCTAAGCAAAATATGATAAAACGACATTTTTATATTGCTAATCTGCAACTTTGCATAACATCATGAAGACTTGGATTTTGGACTCTCTACAATATATCAGAGTTGATCGTGATGGAAACGTACATTTCAAAAATTCTCATGGTCATACATCAAGAGGAATTACATTAACATGGCGACAATTTGTCAACCTCAATGATATCATGAGGGATTTGGAATATTTTGAAACATTAAGATTCATCTCCTTGGGTGATCAAGTTTGGCTTCAACATTACAGAAATGAAATTCAAATCTACCATTCTCATTCCGCAAACTGTTTCTCATTTCGCAAATACAATTGGGAGAAGTATAGAAGATACATACATCGCTCCATCATGACATTTATTCGTCGTGAGTTCATCGCCCTACTATGCAAATCTTAATCAGATATGATTACCACGCACCATGAGTTGGAAATTAGATTCCCTACAACGTATTGAAACGGATCATGATCGAAACGTCTATTTCAAAGATTCAACTGGAAATGTGAGAAGAGAGTTTGTTTTATCTTATCGTCATTTTCAATCTCTACATCATATCATGAAGGACTTGAAATACTTCTATATGAAAAGACATTCACGTATTGGAAATCGCATCTGGCTGCGCGTCAACAATCGGCGAATTCAACTCTATCATTCCCAACTTCATACTAACTTCACATTTCATCAAGGTAGTTGGGAAAAGTATAAAAGGAAGGTACATCGCTCAATTTACTCATTCTTTCATCATGAAGCGCCATCGCTACACCATCGTCAACATTCTCCGTCGCTTCAGACTCTACACCAAAATCGATCTCACAACATTACGCCAACAGCTTCCAAACAGCAAGTATTACCCGGGCCGTCCTCAAATGTTAGTGGTGAAGATGAACAATTCACGGAATCTTCAACTCTTCCCAAATGGGACTGTACAGATTCTCGGCGCCCTTTCTCATTCATCGGCGCAGTCAATGCGCTTAGAGCTACAAAGACTACTACGTCGGATATGGAAGAGGGAGAGGTGTGTGATGTCGAATCTGACTGTGGACAATATGGTGATCTCTACTCAATTGAGTGACAGTCTATCATTTTTGAAGATTCGTACCAGCAGTTACAGTTTGTGTTATGAACCCGAACTTTTTCCTGCAGCTCTCATTAGTTGTTGGTTGCCTGTGCATGTGGCAATCTTTCATAATAGTAAAGTGATCATTACTGGACTAAAATCTCATGAACAAGCAAATATGATCCTAGACTATCTCATTGAGTATGTACGTACCCAGCGGATTGTAAAATAAAAAACAATTTTTCCAACATGATGTTTTTATTTCAAATCATGATAGAACTTACAAATCATTTTTTCATTAGAGGATGGATTACATGAAAAGTTTTGAATAACAGATGCAAATCGAGATACATGTAAACGTTTTAAGATGAAGTACAGTACAAAAGCACCACACGTTGATGAAAGTGGATGTTGTAGTATGCGTTCATTTCGCTGATATTGACGCGTATGTTTTCTCAACCACTGCTGTGTTGGTATATTTGGAGGTTGAGCAAGAGAGTCAAATAGTTCACCACGTCGGTCTTCTCCAATAAAGATCGCTTTCCAATGCTCACCGCCTAAATTCTGTGAATGAGTGTTTAGCACAATAAAGATGGGATAGTGATTTACTGCAGGTGGTAAGGTATCGAGTGAATAGACATTATCGAAAGCTTTCAACGTCGCTTCGTCTGCATTATGCTGCACTTTAGTCTTAATATCGTCAGCAGTCAACCAACTCATTAACGATTATACTGAAGAATCACGTCACGATACTTTGTAATTTCAATATTTGAATCGAAGACTGCATAAATTAATACATTGATCGTCTCAGGTAGTGTTCTTTTGAACGTCAAATCCAAACGAATATTATGAGGCACGTTCGCTTGACGATAGGGTGCACTAATATCGCTGTCAGCAGTCAAATCAAATGCATAAATAGTATATCCACTCTTAAACTCTTTCATAGTCAGTCCGTTGGTATCATCCGTATTGTAAAAGCCAAAGACATCCATAAAATCAACATAACTGCGCATAAATTGATCCGAAGCAAAATCTGGTTTGTAGGGTGGACCAGGATGACTCACACCATTAACACGTAAAGCAATTTCACTTAACTGATTGTGTTTAAAATTGAAAGGATTCTTCTTTATATTACCATTAAATGCATCATTTTCAACCATTGCCACCATGAGGAGCTTCGGTGCTTCCGATGGAAAGAGGCCATCTTTCATGAAACTCTTTTGATCTTTCGGAATTGTAAAGGTGAGAAGCTTTGTATGCTGAACGGGGTAAATGGCATTTTGGCGGTTAAGACCTTCAGCATGCCCTCTAATGACACTTGGATTCGGTACTACTCGACGAATGTAAAGTGCAATATCTTCCACATGAATTCTAAAATTGTCAACTTTAGCAAATGCATTCAGCGCAAATTCAGGCTTATTCAATGTCAGCTTGAGTCGCATGCTGGTATTACAGAGTAAAAACTTTGACTGTCTAAAGAAGTCTAAATTCAGCGGACCATATAGCTGACATACTCTACTATCTTTAATCATAGCAGATCGCTTTACAAAGCCACTGTTTGTTTCAACATCAAATTTTCCTGCTTCATCTCTGTACCATCCCATGGCTTCCATATGACTTTTTTGTGCTGCTGGATGAAACTGCGATACATGAGTGAAATATGATTTATAGGGATAATCGCTTTGACCACCTTCCACCTGCTGCTCTCCAATCGTTAGAGAAACATCGCGAAGTAATGTAGTCAATGGTAAATTGTTCAGTCCAACTTTATGTGCATCGTCAATAGCAGTTCCATCTGCTTGCTGAATTCTAAACCTCAAATCAAGCATCGCATAACTCAAATCTATGTAGTCATCACTACCACCAGGAATAACAAATTCAATGGGGCCAGCATTCTCAGCTGTTCGAGGATGATAATCTACAATACTTGAACTAAGAATATCTGTCTGTATGGCTTGTTGATCGAACAAACAAAAACCGGAAGTTTTACACTCCATGATTAGAAGTTATAGCAGCGTCGTCGTTTAGCGCCTGATGAATGATTAGAGCCTCTGCGACGTTTGCGTGAATGCCTTTTGACTGAAGATTGCACCTTACCAGCTCCGCGATGTTTCCTCCTTCCTTTTCTCATTCGTTTAGGTGATTTCTTTCCTTGAGTAACACCAGCAATGGTCTGCTTCAATGTTTTTAAACCGCGTTCCTTCCCACGATTCAACAAACTGCTCTTGAAACTTCTACCTCTGGAAAGATCACTAGCAACATCACCAGCAAAGCCAACGGCATTACTTAAAACATTTCGTTTTAAAGATCTACCGACATTGGATATGAGAGGTGCTACAACAGATTTCAGTGCACCAAGTATGCTACCTCCACGTTGGCGGCGAGCACCGATGTAAATTTGTCCTCCACCACTTACGTAGGAGGGTCGTGAATAAAATGAGGCAGTTGGATTCATAGCTCAAACCCTAAACATTGTTAGTTACAACTTTGCATGAATCACTGTCGATCACTTAGATGAAAGATGTCGGCACGACGCATCCAAGAGTTCATACTTGAAGGATAACCAGTCCATTTAACAAGACACCATTCTTCACCTTGCCGTTTTTTACATCGAATGATTTTCTCTACCAAATATGTTTCACTTTCAGTGACTACCTCAATCTCATCGCGGTAAAAGCTACCCTCAATTTCTTCATTATCGTAATCTTTCAACTTGTAGGTGGTCGGAGAGTCTTTTTGATTAATCCTTGATACTGTAAATACCTCCTCTGTCCAATTCGGGAGGTACCCTTTAGCAAAAACACTTTTCACTTTTGAGATACGAACTTTATCGCCAATTTTCACATCACTTTTCACATGAGTGCGTTTACGTTGGAATGATTCGCGCACTTTATCTACATTGTTAGCATTTACATCTACTGGTCTGAGTCCAATAGAACGATGGATAGAGTGATTGTAGGCATGGAGTGTATCTTGTAGAACCTTTGTCCAATTTTGTGTCAAGTTGGCAGTAAAATGTCGCCACAAACGATTTTTTAATGTGCGATTAAAACGTTCAACGAGTGCAGCTTTATAAGCGCTCTTTACACTAAACAACTCAATGTCATGCCTCTCAAATAATCTTGTCACATGCTGATTTTCAAACTCTTTTCCTTGATCACTCTGAATTCTTTTTGGAATGCGACCTTCTCGAAAAATTGTTTGGAATGCTTTTGCTACTCCTTTCCCTTCTTTAGTTTTTAAAGGTTGAGCCCACGCATAACGCGAGAAAATATCAATGACGGTTAAAATAAAATTATTGCCCGAGTTATGTTTTGAAATGGAGGCAACATCGCACAAATCTGCTTGCCACTGTTCATCGATGTCATGAACAATATAATGGCGGGTGCGGTACTTCTTTTTCGCTTGTTTGTGGAGTGTATAGGTAGCCTGACCCTTTAACCATCGTTTCACTTGTGATTGTGGAAGACCACTCGCTTTTGATAATTTCTTGATAGATGCAAATCCTGCCGGATGTTTTACATCATAATAGATTGACTTCAAACGTTCAGTCGATGACGACTGACTCTTTTTCCTCCTTCTCATCTTTTTGTTTTCTTCCCTTTCTACATTTACAACAACTGCAGCATTTAGCTTTAGCGGTTTTGCGATCGTGTTCACATTGCTTAGGGGTTTCATTATGAGAGCTGGCGCAGCAAGTGCAAGTGACAACGACATTCACCTCTGGCGGCTCATTACATGGCAAGCAACACATCTGCTTCATATTAATAATCTGAGAACATGTATTTCCTGGGAGGAGCTGTTTTACGTTTTCCTTTTACCAGTTTTAGTGGCGATGTAGATCTACGTCGAGTTCTTCCTCTTGTTTGCTTAGTGAGTGTGGGAGGGGATGTAGCAGGTGACGCCTTAAACCAATTTGTTGGCATTTTCATCGTCTGAAGCATTGGAGTAGTAGCCACTGTTGAATCAAGTTCTTTCAATGTCTCATTATTCAAAGCAAATTTTGGCACATTATGCTTTTTCAATAGTTTAAGAAAGTATGACCAACCAGGTGGAACATAGCCCTGACGGCGCTTTCTACGTGTCGCATACTGAATCAAGTCTTCATAACGTGAAGCATCAATCACTTTATTTTCATCTGTAATGATTTCTCCTCTATCATTTACATTGAGATGGGGCTCAATACTATTGAAAAGAGATATGGCATGTGCGCGAGATGCTAAAGGTGTAGCAGTCGATACAGAGTCACGCATCTTATTCTTCAAGTTTTTCAATTGCTCAACAGTTTCCGATTGTAATAATACAGCACGATGTGGATCTTTGATGTGAACATTTTGCTGATAATCTATTTCTTTCCTATACATTTGATTTGCAAGAGGTTGCTTTACTTGCTGCATGGCAGTCAATTGTACATATTCATCCTGAGGAATAACAATCATGCGAGAATAAGAACTCATAGTTTGTAGATAATCATGGGAGTTTTCAAAATATCACTTCGAAATCTAAATTCTTCCGGACACTCTTGCGTAAAGTCAATGAATAAGTAACCGTATGGTTTTTCAGTAGCTGCTTGAAAAATTTCAATTAAGGCTTTTGATCCTCTGGGTGCAACTTGTCGCGCTAAAATTTCAAATTGACTTTTATCTCGCGGATTCTTGAAAATAGCATAATAGTGTGTATTCAGGTTTCGTGTACGAGCTTCTTTTCCATCAGGAAACAAATTTTGTGTAATATAGATGATAAAGCACCTTTTATGGTGTGCTGCGCGAGTAAACATATCTGTAACATCTTTTGAATTCTTACTTTCTTTTAATAAATCATCCAATACAACAACATCATTAGACTGAAGTTTATCCACTGGAATAATTCCTTCATGTCGAATAAAGTTGCGACTTTGCAATTCCTGAAACAGCGACGGTTGATAAATACCATAACACCAAATCACTCGATTGATAGGTTCCTTAAACAACTCCCTTCTTTTATCCAATAAATTCAGCGTGAAAACAGTTTTACCTGCATGAGATGGACCTGATACAGTCAGAACTTTATCACATTGAAGTCTGAAATCCATTTTATTACTTTGAGACTCAACATTTGCATAATTAACGCTTAGAGCCAAAGATATTTCCCAATAGGTTGCCCACGGCAGGAGCTATCATTGGAAGTATTGCTGAAAGGAAACCACCCTTTTGTGTTAGAGTTTTCCTCTTTCTTTGAAGGGCGACTTTAGGATTGGAGATGAAACGCAATTTTGTAGCATATCGCTTAAGTAACTTTCGTTGTTTTGGCGCTAATTTCTTCGTCCTCAACTTCCTCACATGAGAAATAATTTCACAAATGAATTTATCGTTAGCATGTCGTATAGCATTGTATCGCTGATTTGCTTTCATTCGTCGGAGAGCTTGAATGGCTGAAGAAAACTTTTGACTTTTACGTTTCGTCATTTTACGTTTCGCCATTTTCCGTGTTAGTCTTTGCTAAAACCTATCTTTACCACATTTGCATAGGTACTAACTATTGCGACATAAGTGACACTCGAAATGAGCAATATCACAGTGGTAACATTGGCAAAGTTGAATGCAATTACGTATGAAACAGCGTTGACAAAAAGCATGCTTACATCTCTTGAAGATGCGCTTTTCATTTCCATCCTTTCGCTTACATACATCACAACACATAGTTTCACCGTTACTGATGTCTATAGCAAGTCTTTTTGAAGATATGAATTTGCTAGCCTTTTCTAAATAATAGACGCATGTACAGAAGGAATATACTTCGAGAGTGAGCAGACATAGCTCGAAAACCAGTTGTGCTACAATCAAGTACCACTGCATTTTCAATTTTTCTTTATGGAAAGTTGAATGTGAATATCTGAAATCGCTTCAATCACTAGACTGCTACCATGATGGTTAAATGCGTTAAGACGTTCAGCAATTTTTATCATATGTCTTTTAAAAAATTCTTGGGGTGATCTACCACTTCCATTGAATAAGAAGCAAAATGGAAAGAGCGACTTTCCACCTCTTCCTTTCCAAAATGACTAAACTTAATTTTCGCAACTAATCGCGCCATGATAATGCTATCAGAGAATGTATTCATTAACTCTAGAAATAGAGTGCTAGCATCATCGACCACTGCTTCGATGTCGGTCTCATCTTTATGAAATTTTATCACATAATCTTGAACAGCTCCTTTTAAACTTTGCCTATGAAAACGTAATGTTCCGCAGTCGTTTGAGAAAGACATGATCGCCCTTTATCTAACCCATCCATTGCATGAAAACAACAACTCTTCTCATAGTAACATTTATTGAATAATGGTAACAAGCATGCATTATAAATCAATGGTTTGAAAGAGATAAAATAGATACAGCTGGTAACTATCATACAGCGAGCAATGATAACCATACAGGACTTTGGCAGTGTTGAGGTAAGGAGGAAAGAAGCATTGGTTATGAACGTAGCTACTACAACGAACAGACAAAATAGGAACACACAAATCCTTAAAACGTTTTGTGACTTCATGATAATGTTGATTCACTCTACTATCCCAAGGTGGGAGCAAAATATCATCAATGATTAGATTGGGAAATACTTTCCTCTCCTTACCAGGATTATTACAAAAGATGCGTATAACATTGAAAGCAGCTAACCATCGTTTAAAGTCAATAAGAAGAGCACTCTCACAAGAAAAGCCATAGTCTTGCAAATATTTCAGATTAAGTCCATGAATGTGTTTTCTCGCCCATTGATCAACATTGGGATCGCAGTTGGCATGTTGATGATAGACACTAACAATCTGATATGTCCAATTGTTCATAGCAATGGCACTGAGCTCCTGTACAGGTTCACCCTCACAATCCATAAAAATGATGATAGAAGCCTAAAACGGAAATTTACACATCTAAGGAAACGTTCTATAACATATTACAAAATGAAGAATTACATCGATGCTTTTCACGACAAAATACACAAATGATATGATGGCAACGAAGAAGTAAAATGTATCTAATAAGACCACGTCTACGACACTCAAAGCACATAAGCGAATTGTCATAGGGAAGAGTTAGGAAAGGACTAGCAATTCTCCTTCTTTGATTTGCGTTTTGATGTAGCATTCTTCTCCGACTTGCGCTTCGTACCACTGCTGTTAAGGATTTGATCAATTATGTCGTCCACGTTGGGTGGTTTCGGAATATATAGGATGGATTCCATATGCATGGAGAGAGAGGCTATTTTATTATCCTTGTGTCGACCATAATATAGCCCATTCACTTTGAAAAGGATATCCCAAGTACCTTCTCCGAGCTCATCACATCTGATGGGTATTGAATGATCTCCATCCTTCTTATAGTAAGTACACCAATGTGATACCGGTAGGCAAATGTGATTACCATCCCAAATCTTTCTATAGGGAGTATCCTTGTCATCTCTAGCCTTCCACTCTTGAGCAAGAGGAGTAGGAATGTCCATATTTAATGTCACGTACTCCTCAATAGTATCAAGTTGGTGGCGAATGTACGGACTCACGGGGATCAGTATGTAGTCCCCATACTGATTGTGCATTATCTTGACATCCGTGGAAGGGAGCATTCCCGTTTGGAGTACTACGCTATGATCATCATAACGCAAGGCTTGTTTAAATTTACGCTGTAGCGGTGTAGGATTATGTACCTTGGTTGTTTCTTCCACTGGCCTCAGTTGTAGATGATCTGACCGTAGCGAACCTTGTAACGTTTGACCGCCATTTTGTCCTACTAGTGCAGTAGATGGAGTAGATGCCTGAAAATGAAAAAAGATTGTATTAAGTTTACGTTCAAGGGAGGAGAGGGAGGGAAGTAGCGACTTACCATTTTAGTTGGATAATAGAACAGGGAACTAGGGAGAGAGAAAATGTGCGTCCGTCACTCGTGTGATTCAACGATGGAATGATTCTCGCTGTGGAAGGCTCGCTATTTATAAAGAAATGCTTGATTCTCATTGGATGATGATCCTCATTGGACAATAACATCAAGTTGATTCCAAATCTGGCATCCGTTTACCAATCCGATAGTTCGTTTTGAAGCTACAGCCCAAAACGTCCCAAATTCTAACTCTGTCGTTTTTCACCAATGTCCCAAAATCTTAAATGGCGTCTCACATCTAAACGAAGGCAGATACGAACAAGCCGATTCTTTCACTGAATTTGTCTCACTCTTAGCTTTCAAACGAGCTATCGCACGACAAAATCCGTCCACTGGAAGCAAGCTGTCCAGGGGGGGGGACGTCAGCCGAAAATTTTTTCTCTCCGATTTCGCTGGAAACATCCTTCCTAACCCAAAATTTCACGTAGATTCCGAATCTGGCCTCCGTTTTCTCATCCGATGCTTCGTTTGGGCGCTACACACCAAAACGTCCCAAATTCTAACTCTGTCGTTTTTCGAAAAATGTTGAAAATTTTTTCTCACCGATTGCCTTGAAACTCACCCTACCGATGCAGAATTTCACGCTGAATCCGAATCTGACCTCCGTTTTCTCATCCGACCACTCCTTCCACTCGAAACAACCCATTTTACAACCCAACATTCAGCAGATTGCACCAAAAACATCACACACTATAGCCTCAAGACTAATCCTGGCGGTCGCCCACGTCAACCTAGACGGTCGCCCACGTCAACCAGGCGGTCGGACCAACTCACCCGAGTCTCACACTCTGTTGTTGCAGAGGGGGGGGGACGTCAGCGAACATGTTGTGAACGTGGACCCACCTGGCCGGCACACCACGACAGACCACAACCTCTGTCGTTCCAGAGGGGGGGGGGACTCAGACACGAAGCACCACGGCGGCCGACCACGACACTCTGCCGTGCCAGAGGGGGGGGGACGCAGCGATGGCCGCCATCTTGCGCGGTCCAGAAGTGGAGTTTTGCTTACTACTATAGGTTATGTTCGTCCTTATATATTTTTTCCTTCCCAAGAGCCTTACCTTATTTCTTAAGAGATGCGCTTCTCTTTAATGAAAAAGAAAGAAATGACTGTCTTGTTTTCCATTGCAGTGTGCGATCCAGGCCGATTGCATGACCTAATTAGCTTCAATTATATGTATAGCATGCCCGTCACAATAGATGAAAATCAAAAGAAGAAAATATCATGGTTTAGAAAACAGTGATTCGTCACCACTCAACATTCATAAACAATATAATTCATCCCCAGGGCTGAGAGGGAGTGTTTATGTTCAGGAAGTTCCAGAATTAAAAGAATGCCTGACTCTAGGCTTGTATAATCACATGATGACTGTGATTATACTATACTATGCGTTGCACAAAATTATGAAGTCAATGTCATCATTAACCTTGCCTCGATTGTAAATTATTTCGCTTAAGATAATAATGATAATGAAGATGATAATCAGCGAACCTGTCAATTTATTTTTCAAATCTGAAAGTTTTAACGAATTTAAGGTTTGAATATTTATAATTCAACTAAAATGCAAAGGTATAGCAGAAAGTATATTAGTAATCCAACTAAAATGTAAAGGAATAGCAGAAGTTACTTAGTGCAGTAGTCGCTCGCACACCCCTACTTTGTTTGCATTATAATATTGACAACGATAAATGTAGGTGCTCAATCCTGACACAAATGTCAATTGCTGCATACATTGATTCATAAAATATTATTATTGAAATATTTATATTATATTGGAATATATAACGTGTTAATTTAACTCTCAATCTGATTCAATAAGTAAGACAAGGCTGGACTGGCTGGACTGTGTGGTGCCGTTATTGGATTTATATAAAGCATTTCGCAATCTTACAGGAAAATATTTTGTAACTATTCACTGAATTGCGATGTCAATGACAATTGTAATGTTCAACATCGACTTAGAAATTTCTCATCTACTATGAATGACAATGTCTTGAAATTATTCAATCTTCTTGCGTCATGGTGAAATACTGATATAGCACTTAATCTAGCCATCGCAAACAAAATGGTCTTCTTAGTGTTTTGCAAAGTTAAAAGTGAAACAATTTCATACATCATATGGACATGTACCGAGACAGATTTTGACACATAGATGTCAAATATAGAATATAAAGAATATACATGAATAGATAGAATGTGTGATAGTCGTATTTGCCGAACTAATTTTGATGTTCACTATTCTATATCGATTCATTGATTTACGACTGAAATGCTTAGAATTTTGTCTGTTACACCGGTGCTATTTGAGAGCTAGTATTTTCGCTTATATTTTTGTATTCCTTAGATTGTTTAGCAATGTAAATTTCAATTTATGTAATTCCCTAATCCATATGGCATGTTTTTTGTATTATTGAGAATGCTAAATTGTTGATGAGGGGAACTTTGGAAGAATGATTTGGCTCATTTCTTCTTTCTCATTCAAATACTCCGTGATACAATCAGACAGTGAAATGTGTATTGATGTGATCACCATTGCAGATTGTGGCAAGTGCCGTACTTTTGGGCTGGTCTGAAGATGTACGATCTCGTCTCAGGAAGTCAGATTCTCAAATCCAGCTATTTTCTCAATCGTTCTAGAACTTTAGAGTTGTTCCCGATGCTTCAAAAGGACCGTTTGGTCGGCTCCATAGTCTACTACGATGGTGAGTTGTTCTTATATAAGGAATCTGCAGGATAAATGCAAGTGTGTATCATCAAAAGCACTCTTGCTTTTGTTGATTATGTCTCACGAAAGTTCGTCATTCCTGCGCGGTACGAGAATATGGGTCATTTTAACCAATGAGCTTTTGAAAAAATTCAAAATGTTTTTGAATGGTTTTTGAAATGTTTTTCCTTCTGATAATGCACTTCTCTCATCTATGATCTTTCTCCATGTGATAGACTGTTTCATGTTGTTTGCGAACAAATGGACAAAAGGCAATCAGTGTACATAACGTGTTTGAGTGTTATTTATAACTAGGATTAAATTACAACAGGAAAGAGTTGAAGTTCCTGTTATTTAGTTATTTGTTATTTAGTTATTTAGTTATTTAGTTATATTGTTATTTAGTAACTCTCTTTTTGCTATATCTACTGGTATATTGGCTTCTGATGATCGCCTCAACTTCCGTCTTTGTGAAACTATGTAGTGTAGATCTTAGATGAATCCGACAACAAGGTTTGCCTTGATTATGATCATAATGAATCATAATACTATTTTTGTTTTGTTTTTTTGATTTTCGTTTTACGTCCGCTATTCAATCTTCGTAGGGGAGGACGGATATAGCAATCAAAATTATATTCAATGAATGATAATTATCATTTCACTTTAGTAATTTGCTAGAATAATTTTCTTTGAATGCGCGTTCGAATGCCACCGTTCAAGCAAAATTTTGCTTTTGATGCAACTATTCGTTAGGCGCGGATGATGATTGTGATGAGAGATTATTTCGCCACATATCTCCACATGATCTAGTTACACTTAACATGGTAACATCTATTTTCTCCGAATACAGCGTTCATTGTAAAATTTGTTAATGAAATATTGCATTAACAATTGTAGATGTTCATATTGGCAATATTAGACTATGCTGACGAATTTCAACTTGATTTTTCAATGCTCTATTGCAAGATCTTGATGTTTGTCATAACTTGTCCTATGAATCAGAGTTGTGTGCAAATTCTATGTAGAGCTACTATTAACTAGTGAGCTGTGAGTTATATTTGCATTTTGAACAAATTGCAAATGAGATGTTCCAATAGAGAAAGATTATGATCTGCATAATCCGTCCTAAACGGAAGGGTGAGAGACACCACCGAAATCATCACCTGACACGTATGCATAATATGTCTGTTATGCATTGTTCATATTATGTATTATACCTCAGTTGAACTTGATGTTAATTCTCCAAGGTATTAAAAGTAGACTTACTGGAAGCAAAATAGTGAATGAGTGTTAGGCCAGCAATAGAAGGTAGTAAACTAGAAATGAGAATAAATGAAGCTTTTACGTCACTACTCCCCATACTTGGGGCTTGGACGGTGCTGACATAGTCAGACTTATGGAGCGCTGTAGCACTTTTAGTCCGGATGCCCGTCCTGCCGACTTCCAATGACATCTTCGGGACTCGACCTCTGGACCAAAAGATCGCTAGGCCAAGCACTTAACCACTGTGCCACGGAGACCACGAGAATATACTACAAAAATGTAGATGCTTGTTAATAAGTCGTGAAACAAGTTACAGCGTTTCGGTTGAAGTTCACTTTACCAAGTTTACCTGTTGATACTGTCAAGATGCCGGATTTCCGTTTTCCCTTGACAGGACGAAGTTTTGTTTACAAGAAAGCAAATTAAAAATTCGTGAAGTCATGATACCAATGATTGCAGTCAGTTTGATTTTATTAGAGTGTACAGTCAATTTAAAGTTGATGTGGGTATTCAGTTGCTGCTCAGTTTGTATCAATGTCTTGCATGATGTAGAGTTGAAATCGCGCTCGTTTCTGGTGTAGACAAAAGGCTTCTTTTCAAGGGGCGAAGGACAGAAGAGCTATTTGCAATGCGAATAGCAATAAGGGAAGGCTGAAAACAGCGACTGTCTCAACCATGTCTGCCCTAGGCTAATTCTTGTCGGTGAAGTAGGGGTGTATTAAAACTTCAAACTTCGCGACTCAGTACGGTACATACAATTAGAGAATGCTCTCTCCGATGTTGACGTTCATTTTGTACTTAGAATTGTCCTTGTTACTGTAAATAGCGTTTTAAAATTCAAGCTGCACTTTTGTAATAATATACTCATAATAATTGTTTAAATGAAGGGTAAATCTCATGAAATCTGAGAGTTATGTTCTTCCTTGATTGCTGTTTCTCGTGAGGAGCGATTTTGTCAAATACACACTTTTGTTAGGCATCACAACAGTTGGTCAAATAGATGTTATATATCAATAAGCATTCAGAAATGCATCTAAAGTAAGAAATTTGGGCCAAAGGGATCAGAAATGAAGACAAAAAATCACAAAGCACAGATTCATTCGTAGGCTTTTGTGTCTCGTTATTTCGATCATTGCTATTTGCGCTATCTTTGATAGCACTGTTGACATAATTTCTTTTGTAATCAAGTAGCCTTGCTTTGGTGCACCCGATTTGTCATAAAAAGCATCTCTTTACCTCCTTTCATTCATTTAGGTACCTTTCATTCATTTTTATTAAAGAAAATGTCTTCTTTAATCACAGATACGTTGAAGAATGCATGTTGGTTATTATTTGTGAAGATACCATTGTCACCTGTACCTATTACGTCTATATGTATGTGAGCACATTACGCATTTCATACAAAAGAGGGCCAGGCATGGTAGCTTTTAGTGAGAGGGAAGCCCAAAACGATAGATGTTTTCGATTTAGTTTTATTGGCGAGGCTTCAGGCGCTTGGAAATGGCTACCTGTAGCGGCTGAAAGGCCTCGCCAATAAAGCTAAATCGAAGACATCTATCGTTTTGGACTTCCCTCTCACCAAAAGCTACGTTATGTATTATTGTTACCGCTGCTCATGCCGAGAGGCCATACACAAACCATATATACCCAGACCAGTCCATGCAAGGAAAACTCACGGAAAGGCAATTGGTCAACAACCTTCGTTCGATTGTCATATACAGAGATCCGAGGGTGGTAAGGGGTAGTGCTGTTTTCGCAACTAGATTTCATTTTTGAAATCGAAATCGAAATTATAAAAATTATAAAAACGTTTTTGAAATCGAAATCATAAAAATTATAAAAACATTTTCGAAATCGAAATTGTAAAAAAATTTAAAAGCGTTTTCGAAATCGAAATCAAAATTTCTAAAATTATAAAAACGTTTTCGAAGTCGAAATCGAAATTATAAAAATTATAAAAACGTTTTCGAAGTCGAAATCGAAATTATGAAAATTAAAGAATGAGTTTTCGAAAACAGCACTAATAAGGGGGTACTAATCATCATCCTCCTGAGGCAATTAGTGCTGAACAAAGTTAAAAGTTAAGAAGGTGAAAGGCGGGGAGGATCATGCCATAAAACAACGAGAAGCAAATTAAATTTGAAACAGTTTTGGTAAATCTGTAGGAGTAAAGCTGTTCATATCCATTCGGGGCTACAATTACTGAAAGAGGTGAAGCAGTTTAGGCTCCAGCATATATTGAATGAGAAGTCGGTAACTTAAATTGCTAATTAATGATGCAAAATTACCGGTAATTGATGATTTGAGAATGATGATCGGAAATACAGTGCTTTTTTTTACTTTACTGATGCTGTTCTTTATCAAGCTGCAGTGTTAATGTAGGTTCTTTACTCGTCAACTACAATGTTTTGTATATTTTGATAACCATATTATTATCAGCATTGCCCATCATGTAAATACTGTATGCTTGATTCTTGTATTGAATTTTACAGGGTTTCCGCGCTCCTGAAAACTCCTGGAATTTTTATTTTTTGCCTAGTCTCCTGGAAACTCCTGGAATTTTATGATTATGGTGGATAAATGAGGGCATCCCCACTTGTTTACTAGAACTTTTAATGATCTTTTTCAATTCATACTAAGCAAATGTAATGAATTCATTTACATTCTTAGCTTTGTAGCATAAGAATTTTCCAGCTACGCATCTTTAAGACATTTTCCAGGTCATTTGCTTCAGGAAATTTAATTTTTGCGCTCTTATCATTGCAGTCCGTAGTCAGTCCGCAGTCTGTGCATTGGAGAACATTTAGAATACCGGCACATGTGGATTTGAAATGAAGCCGCATCGTATATAATATCGTATCCATTTCTTCTTGCATTTGGGTCTGTGCGCTAGCCGCACCTGCGCACCGGTACCGAAAATTTTGAAAAGTTTCCCTGAAGCACTTATTAAAGTGTAGAGGAAATATGTGTTGTTTCGCGTTCTAGATGTTTAGCGTGTGATAGTCACTTAAAATATCAAAACTTTGTAGGCAGGGTCTCCATCCTTCATATTAAACATTTGTAGGCCTATTTTCTTGAATTCACTGCAAACTTTATAGAGTAATGGGAAAATTATAATAGCGTTAAAGAATTTGAAACAGACTTGCTAAGGCATGCTTTAATTCTATTATACCAACACTTGCAAGTGACTGTCAACATACTTGTGCGACGCGTGTCTATGATAGTTCTAATAGAATTCATTTAACTAGATGAAAATAGAAATTATGTGCATATGCAACAAAAAAATGATTGAAAGAATAACAATGACTGAACAGCTAAGTCATTGGCGGACGAAACGTTGGGCTTTTAATTATTTCATTTTTAAAATGATGTGCAGCAAAGGATGAGTTTATTTTTGATACTTTTTCAAAATAGCTGAACATATCAAGAAATGTAGACAGGTTTGAAGCAATTTCACGTTATCTGCAAGTTACTATGTGGAATCAAGATTCGACATTGCGATCGGCTTCAAGTAGTATCGGCAATCAATAAGAAAATCTTTTACACGGATCCTCCCTGGACACAGGAATGTGAAGATGGCCTATATCTTGGCAAGAGGAGTAGCAGCAAGGTAGGCCAACGAGTTATTCACTATGAGACTTCAAAATTTTGAGGTCTCGGGAATCGGGATTCTGTGGCCTACAATGATTTGTCATCAACTTGAATAGCCGAATTTCCGTCACTTTTTTCACATTTTCCTTTAACATTTGGAAGTACATTGTTTATTTTATGACACAATCGTGACTTTCAAGAGGTTTCATTTTCATGATACAGAGATTGATTGTTAATTGAATTGATATTTGAAGTTTGATTGTCGTGAAGCTTGAATTGAATTGATAAATAGAATTGAGCTATGTTCTCGTGGTTGGTTAATTATAATTGAAGCTTCACAAGCATCAATTTGATCGAAATTCGCACATTTCAGTGCACCGGCCCGGGAACTGTTGCAAGCAAAATAACCTGCGCACCGCGTACAGCCCTAATTTTCAGTAATATTATTTATTGGAGATTATTAAATATAACACGACTGACGACATGCAACTACATTTTGCGCCGTATGCGCTTGGTGATCTGACGTCTCTGCTGCTCTGTGATTCGGATTTTGGAATTTATCGTCTGTTTCATATCCTCATCGCGTCGTCACCAGTGATATTTATATCAATATATTCCTCAAGTCATGCTGAATATTTTGGTCGTCACAGTCTTCTTGTGCTTTGCGTCGTTCTCAAGTGATATCCTTCTCAATTCTTTCTGAGTTGTATTTGTACTGTCGAGTTGGTGGTATGATGCCGTCGATAGCGTTATAGTCAAGGTCATTTCACGACGGACTATAACTTGATGTTTGGCATATCTGGAAACTGGATTTTGCTTCCATTGAAATGTGACTGGTGCAGTGGCTATCGTGACAGTTCTGGTGACGTTGATCTGGAGACCTTGGTTCGAATCCTGTCAAGTGCAAAATTTTGCTGATTTTTTCCCCTGACTCTGAGAATAATTGTGGTATCACACTGTGTTACTTATTTGAATGAAATGCCGTTGACATTCTCTGAGGTTCAAAATTTCAAATCTGCGAGTAAATTCCAACTTTGTATTGGTTATCTGAATGTAAATTCAATGCGAAAGCAAGATGACAGCCCTTGATGACAATAAAACACGAGTATTTGAACAAGCTGAAATTAGACATATTATGTGTGCAAGAGACAAAATTGGATGGTAGCACATCTGACAATGAACTTTTATACAATGGATACCGCATTTTCCGGGAAGTAAAAAGAAAGCATGTTGGGATACTCATCTATGCTAGGGATTCTCTACCAGTTGTTGAAATACCTTGTATATCAAAAGACAGTCAAAGAAAGTTCAAAGCAATTGAATGCATCATCCTTCATATTTGTAACAAAGATTCATATTTTGTGCTCGTAAGCATTTACCGTAGACCATCAATTTCACTGACTATTGCGCGTGAAGAAATAGAGTATGTGCTCACTCTTGCCAGCTCAATAGAATCTGACATCTTTGTGATAGGTGATATGAATTTATGTGCAATAGGTACACATACTCTACCGTATACGAATCTTCTGCATGATATACGTGTATGTGACCAATTCAACGTAAATTGCAAGATAGATGGACCGACACGTCCTGATAGTGGATCTTGTTTGGATATTATTCTCGCAAACGATAGC
Organism: Prostheceraeus crozeri; assembly: GCA_907163375.1. Taxonomy (NCBI): domain Eukaryota; kingdom Metazoa; phylum Platyhelminthes; order Polycladida; family Euryleptidae; genus Prostheceraeus; species Prostheceraeus crozeri. The sequence continues at coordinate 80,572 of CAJQUW010000286.1, forward strand.
TTAGTTTCAAAGACAATTGTTCATGATCCAGGCTTATCCGATCCTTGCATGATTGTTGCTTCACTCAATTGTGATAGGCCACCGCATGAAACAAAAACTATTAGATGTCGTTCGTTCAAAGACTTTGACCCTACAAAATTTTTGTCAGATTTAACTGCTGCTCTCCCAGTTTTTAGAGTTTTCACCATTTTTGATACAATAGATGACATGTATGAATATATACATTCTGTATATGTACAGATATTAGACGAACATACTCCATGGAGGGATATCAAGATATATCCAAATCGTCTTCCTTGGTATAACGCTCGCCGTCGGAAGCATTATTGGTTGAATCAAACTCCTAAAGACAACAACGGGAAAAGAATCAAGGACAGCTATGCCTGGAGGAACAAGATTCATTGAGATAAAGAAGAAAGAAAACTTAATCATAGCAGGAAAGCAAGAGGCAATACCAAAATTATGCTGACTGAGAATGATAACATAATTGTAGATGATGATAAAATAATCGAAAAACTAGGCGATTATTTTGTAAATCTAGGGACGAATATCTATACAGAGGAAGAAGAAGATACGGAATTTGATGAACATGTTAGCATTGGTGTTATAAGAGAAACGGTGAAAGGCGTCGGAACATTTGATTTTTCCAATACTACAGCAAGAGTTGTTGAAGATGTGATCAAACACAGTCTGAAATGTGGGAAATCTTCAGGAGTTGATGGCGTGCCTCCAAGAGCATTGAAAGCATCATTGCCTATTTTTTGCTATGTGATTGCTTCATTTTTCAATTCAATGATTGATCTGTGCGATTTCCCAGCGGTCCTGAAACAAGGTTCCTGGACTCCTGTTTTTAAGAATGGCTCAAGAATGGACGTGAAAAGGTGCAGACCCGTTACTGTACTTACTCAGATGGCCAAAGTTGTTGAAACAATAATGACGCGTCACTTTTTAACGCATATTCTACAACATCTTTCACCCCATCAGTTTGCGTATAAACGTAACCATAGCTCAGAATCGGCATTGGTATACATGGTAGAAGTATGGAAACGTACGATTGATTTACGAAAGACGATTGGGGTGATCTCACTCGATCTTACAGCGGCATTTGATAGTATTCCTCATGATCTTTTATTGCATAAATTACGAATGTACGGAATGTCAAATAATGCAGTAAATCTGATGAAATCATATCTCTCATCACGTCAACACTATATTCGACTAAATCAAAAACAATCGAAACAACGCTTTGTAACATCCAAAGGCATTCCTCAGGGCTCACAATGGGGACCCCTTATATGGAATGTGTACTTTAATGATATTTTACCATTCATAAAAGCCTGTGGAGCAGAGGTTGTTGCTTACGCGGACGATGTATCTATTGGGTCACAGATTCATCGGCAAGTGCAGTTCAAGACAAATTCGGCTACATAATGGACTCCATCCTCAAATGGCTAAAAGACAATGGTTTCACACCCAACCCTGAAAAGTTTCAATGTATGGGTCTTGGTCATGAAGGTGCAAATATTAATTTTAAATTTGGAAGTCTTGAATTACCGAACATGCATTCCATCAAACTCTTAGGAGTGAAGATCGATTCCTATTTTAAGTTCGATGGTCAAGTCAGTGATATATCTCGTAAAGTTGCATGGAAGCTTTCAGGTATAAATCGATTAAAGCACTACACGAATCAGAAGACGAGATGGAGACTTGTCCAAACCTACATCATGCCACATTTCGACTATGCTTCTAATCTGTTTCTGTTTCTGGCAGCTCCTCAGAGCAGGAAAATGGACAATATGCTTAGGAGGTGTTCATGAACTGCATCCAGAAACTTCAAAATACCGATTTTGGATCTTTATGAAAAATTCGGTGTTGTTGAAGTCAACGTTAGATGGCGTATGTCTCTGTTCAGATTGATGCAGTCGATCGGAAGAACGATGGAAAACTTCAACCAAGAAATTCTGATGAAAGATCTCTTAATGAAAAATCAATTCAGTACCGGTCATGCGCCTGTGGTATTCCATGAATTGTTTGACACCTGCGAGGATTCGCATAGGAACGTTTTTCGACAACCTCGTGTAAGGACGAAACAATTTGGCGAAAACAGTATAAGATGGTACGGAAGCAGTTTCTGGAATAAAGTGCCTCTAAACTTACGGTGTGTTAATTGCAAGTCAAATGGAGCAATTAACTTTTTGAGAGCATGCCTCCAAAAACAATCTGGTATCTCGTCTTCAATTTATCGCTTTTAAAATTTGACTTATTCGTTATTTCATGTTACTTGTATACTGTACTTAATTAATGCATTTTTATTTTATATATTGTGGAAGTGTGTCACATGCATCATTTGTAGTGAGTAAATATAAAACTTGAACTTGAACTCAGTAAAGTGAGTGTTAGATTTCTTGAGTATTTATTTGCTCTGTAACTGTTTCTTTTATATCGCCGAAAATTATATTTAGAGGATACGTTGGAAGGACAAATGAACAAATTAGAAGATGAATTGAATAAATATGTCAAATTCTCTTTTATCAGATTATCTGTCTTGATCCATCTACTTAGTAATACAGAGGAGTTTTCATGGGTGGACCAAATGATCAAAGGTGTGTTTGTGCCACACTGGGACATCGTACTCCAAGTACCTGAAATATATAGACTATCACAAATTATAAATTTATATAATAAATTAATTACATACTATATTATGTGTTATAATTAATTAATTATGATAATTAATTTATTTTATATGTTTTTATCAGAATCAGTGTGTATGAATTATAAGGACTGGTCAGATTCACTCGGGATTCGCATTAAGATTGAAGTGAAAATGTGCGTTAAGGCTATCGTATAATCAGCTCCTTTTTTCACTTTCATGTGTAATGCAAAGAACTTGTACTTGGTATATCACGAATTATGCAAAATCCGTTTGGAAATCCAATTGTGCTAACTTCCTGGAAAACTCCTGGAAATTCAAAACGATTCTTGAAAACCGCGTGAACCCTGAGTATATTAATCAGTGCAATATTTTGATGTGCTGTACTTGAATTCTGCTCTATGCTAACTTTTATCTGTTTTCATTTACTTCATTTTCATTACTCAGTCAATTACAGTGCATCTTCGATTATCCGGAAACCGATTATCCGGACGTAATTTCAGAATCCGTTCGATTCTCCGTGATTCCATCAAAAGATGTACATGTACATACATGGAATCAAATGTTCATTTTAGCATTCCTCTCCTCTTTAGGTAACACATACACGAAGTACTCTTGCTTTACCAGCAATTAATTTTTGCTCAATGTGCGGTTCTCACCTGAGTCAAATAATAGACAAGCAGCTAAATGATTGGAGCATTCTTAAGTAGGTTATGCATGCTAGTCAAAGCTGGGATACAACTCTGATAAATCACTTTCAATTCATGGTGTCAGTTCACGGTCATTGTTTGTGTACGTGTATTTATGTGCTTTAATAGGAACGACAGTGAATATATAGCAGACATGTACAATTGATGCTCATAATTTCATTAAACAGTCGAAGAATCGGAATCAAATATATCAAGTATTACATTCTAGGTAGATATGCAGGATGGATATATGCATACAGATTATATGGATATATGTAGATTATATTCTACGAGGATCTTGGTATATAATCAAATGTCTCTGACCTAAGCCCACAAGCTTTTGCTAACATGGGATTTAAAAATTCGCTTATCTGGATATTTCGCTTATCCGGATCTTTGACTCACCTATTGGGTTTTGACCATCCGGATAATCGAAGATGCACTGTACATACATCTGAGCTAGAGTTATGTTTATTTCATAATATAATCCATGCGTTATCAACCTTTATACAAGCATGTTTATTTTTGGGTAATTGGAGAGCTTATCGACTGCAATTTACAAAGACTTCTCATACGATAGCAAAAATTATACGAACGACTCAAATTTCTTGATACTCGTAAACTTTGATAAGAGAACTTCAATCTCAATCACTTATTTACTCCACGTTTAACGACCTATAAAGTGAAATACCCGTTTTTGTCATGAAACGCGTTATTTCGGGCTCCAGATTGGTGTCGACTCTCTAGTCAGTGTGACAGTCCACTAGTCGATTGTCAGCCCTAAAGATGTCCTAAATGTTGAGTATGCTTCTAAGTTTTCTGTTATTCATTTTTCCTTGGCATACATTTCTGATTATAGGTACTACTTGCAAATATTGTTAGTAACGTGTGGATAGATTAATAATTAATAAATAGAACACACATTTGGAAATTTAACAGCAGGGCATGCGATGTTCGCACGTATTCACTCGCATTCACCACATACGATTCAACTGTATTCGTTCATGGTGTGATTGATTGTTTGTCCTGTATATTTTTCCACACCTTGATCTGTGTATTCTTTATTATTTGAAGCTTGATTTTCATGTTTGATTTAGTCCGTTATCAATCATGTTTTTCCCTCCTGATGAAGTAATATGCGACATCATTAATATTATTATTGCAACTTCAAGCATCTGGAATAACTTTTATATGCCATCTATTCGCCACCAACACAAAAAACCAGCATATAATTTATTACATGCAAGTTTTTCTTCTCAAACTTCCATTTCTCGTTAATGCAAGCCCCTACATGAAATTATGTTGGTATGTTTGGTTTTTGGTTCAAAAGTATTGTTTACTCCTAGGGTGACTCCGATTACAACTGTAGCTGACTGCGGTTGGCTGTAGTTGCCTGTTGAAAACTACAGTCAGTGTTAAAAATCACATTAACTGTAGAAAGCGGCAGCCGAGCCATCTTATTATCATCTGTGTCAGTGGACGGCTCGTGCTGAGAATCATAATCCAATCGATTTTCCTAACACAATACAATGGTGTTGGTTAGGGATACCTGAGGCTGGATATCTATAGGCTTATTCTTGCTCTGTTTTCTGTGAACACTCCAAAGCGCTTACATAAATCGATATCACAGCTTTGAGCACAAACGCTTCACAAATTATCTGTAGGCATGTCCCTATGTTCCTCTTTGATGCGCTTGTTCCTAAGAATTTAAATTTGAAAACAAGCACGCATTTTTTTAGAAACGTTGGCTAATTCTATGCTTCTACTGAAACATTTAACAGCTCAAAAATCAAATTACATTTGCCAAGAAAAAAATTAGCTACTGCTATTTGTAGTTTTTTTTCATCTTGATATCTTCAGAATGTGATGGATTGCGACTTCCAGATTTCACAGACCTTAAGTTAACTGCTTGTACGGCATCCGACCAAATCTGAAATAAACCGCATTTCAACTTGTCGATATATTGATAATTGAATATTTTTTGATAGGATGATTCAACTGTAATTACAGCCGACTGTCACTGTAGTTGGCTATAATTATAGCTGTGAACAGCTTGTTACAGTCTGTTGCAGTCAACTACAGCCAACTACAGTGACTACTGCTGTAACAGTCAACAGCTCGACAATTACAGCTGTAATCGAAGTCCCCCCTAGTGTCTGCACTGAGATTTTTTGATGCTCTTTGGTGAGTTCAAGCAATCATGCAGCACATGTCGACGTCACATCATCACACATTTTTATCAATCTTCGGTTCTGGTAATGTGACGCTCTGCATACTGTCGATCATTGTCTTTCTCTCCCCATTGTTCATCGAACAAGCGATAAACTGTTAGCTTCTGTCGAGCAATAGTTCGAATTTGATTGGACATTGGAAATCGGTTATGATAGTGAAAGGGAATAACTGTCAGAATATTTCATCTTAAATGTGGTCAAATTGCTTATCAGGTAAAGATCGGGGCTACCTTGGACAGCCCTTGACATGGTCAGTAATTGGAGTACAAACATTGTACATGTATGCTGCGATGTTTTTGAAGATAACTTGATGGGCATTCAGTGAATTATCATCAACGCATAATTACCGATCTACCCTGTTTAGCAATTGTTTGTTTTATAGTGAATATTAGACAAGAATATTTTCTGAGATGATCGTTTCTGAGTAAATCAACACTCATTTTGTCAACTGTTTATCAAATGTCCTCTTTCAATACGTAAACATGATTTCATCTTTGCATATGTTTCATTCACTATCAGTGCGTCGCTGATGTTCCTTCGACATTGTCAGGAATCTTTGAGTCGAATGTCTCCTTTGTCGCGTATCTTATAGCTGTAAAAATGTATCGCGAAATTTACAAATTTTGGGGTCTCAATACGATTTTGTGATATTCCATCGGAATTGCGATTTTTTGACCATTCACGCTATTTGCGACTTCTACGTTATCGCCCAAAAGCCCAGAGCAGCCTGTTTTCATTAGTAGAGCATTCTGAGGCACGTTAAAGCGAGATGGATCGGTATTCTACCAGTCCTCTATCAAATTAATAAGAGTTGGGATATTTAAAAGTATTTTTTCATGACAGTTTGATTGATCGGAAGATGAAACTCATGTTCTCTCGAATTGATTATGCGCACATCTACTCAAAGCTTCCATTTGACAGCGAATTGTAATCTAGAGCAGAAATTCTTAATGTCAGACTCAGAAACCGTGTACATTGGAGTGGCTAGAATATGACACCTAAAAGAATTACTCACCAAAGCTGCCATAACAGGCCATCAAGTCCATTTGCTTTCAATCATTGAAGAAATAACTTGTCTAAATTAGCAAATCATAGCTTGTGGCTAATTTAGTTTGCTTATTTTTCAATGTAATTTTTTTGAATCAACCATGTACAGTACTTCTATTCTGTTTTTCACACAGACGATTCAACAAACCAACACATGCTCTTCGCAGCTTACTAGTTTGTACAGGTTTACGATTTGTTGTCAGTTACGATATTTTACAATTTTTGAAAGTTTTTTGCGATATTGCTATGAAGTTGATAGGGCTGGATTACCCAGTTTGTTATTCTGCATACAGTATAATGAGCGTGATTACCGAGCATTTATTGCATTTGGGCTCGTCCTCTTCACAAACGCGTTGATTAAAATATATCCACAAAGTCAGCCAATTCTTGCACAAGCGCAGTGCGAATTTCTCGTGATAGCGAATTAAGTTTGACTAGCACCTACTAATTACACGCATACCTGTAAAAATGGAAAGCAGAAGTATGTTACCTCAACTAATGCAAGGAGATAAAATGGAATTACTGTTGTACTCAGCTATGTAGCGATACATTGGCTACATGCTACTACATTATATACTACATTATTATATAGAGTAAAATGCATATATCACTACAACTGCCACGTTGAAAAGGACATGAAACACAATCCTGTGGAATATCAGTCATACACAGTTACTCGCATTTTCATATTTTGTTCTTTTGAATTTGGAAGGTCACTTTAAGAATGTTGATAGATTCAATAAGAGCAACTACCGCCTACAAGCTCCATACGTCTCTTGCTGATGTAGTGGCTGCCTGAGGGAGGGAGTCTACAGTTCGTTGAGGGCGAGCAACAGCGTGATATTCCAATCCAATCTAATAGTTTGGGCCTTCATTCCGCAATATTTCTCTTAGTGTTTATTAAATTATGTTCAATCTCATGCTGTAATAATGAAGCTTGTTTTGTTCAGTTTTAATGTGAATGAGAATTTTACGTTTTTGTTTTTTTTGAGCAGATGATATGCGCAAAATGTGTAGGCGAACTGAATATCACTTACGGATTGCTCGTGTTATCTTTAGATTTGCTTTCAATCAAATAAATTGACATGAACGACAAGTTTGATGACAAGTTGTTGGTGTGTTTTATTTACATCTTGAAATAAATCAGCTCTATTGAATTAGTGCCATTCTGCAACTCCTGTGCTGTTGTTTTGCTAATGTGTACTCATTTAGATTATTCTGCGATGTTGTAGAGTGCGATGAGTACGCAACTCAATCACGCATTTAAATGTCTAAATAATGCATGAAGTAGAAAATATCATTGTCTGTTAATTCTGACCTTACTAACAAGACTCTCTTCTTTTTCATTTGAAAATGAATTTTTTGTCTAGTTGAAGCTTTGACGTTGCTTCTCCTCGACTGATTTGTTGGACGATGCTGACATAGACTTCTCTGGAGCGTTGTGAATATGATACCAATAGCCCGAATGACCTTCTTACCGACTTTCAATGACACTTTTGGGACTCGAAATCTTGAATGAATAATTCAAACTCAATTTTTGTAATGAATTTCGGGTCCTAGTTGTGTTGGTTTGAGTTACTTTCGAGTAATTTCGGGTTCGTGTTCGAGTCGGGTCGGATTGAGTTAATTTTGTTTGATGACTCCACACCTTTGCTACGAAGGGTGTGTATAGTTTACCTATGTATGCCTATAAGTATTGCATATTTATGATTCACTTCAACCGGTAAGTATAGAAGTCTACTTTCCTATGGTCACACTTGGTTATTCATATTTTGTGATTTATAGATAACTTGAACGTGATTTAGCACTTTTTGACCTTCGTTGAACGATGCTGCACTCAGTGTTCAGATATGAGACAAACCATTTTCGTATGTGTTTTCAGGTCAGCAAGAAGACGCTCGTATGTGTCTCAGTTTAGCTGTAACAGCTGCTAGATATGGCGCTAATATCGCCAACTACACGGAAGTTATTGAAGTTCTGAAAGACGGAAACAACAAGGCATGTGGTGTCAAAGTGCGGGATCGTGTGTCAGGTAAGATTGTCAGTAGGAAAATAAGTTAACTGCCTAGCCTTTCGTGTCAAGAAAGTTATGTGCTTTCTCCCTCTATCCATTTGATTTTCGAGATGCACTGCTCAAGTTATGAAACGAACATGTACAAAGATATTAAGCTTTGTGAGTGTGTTTTTTACATGGGATGTCATTGAAAAATGTTGCTTCAATTAACTCACATTATCATTACACTATGGAAATAACAGTCTTCGAAAGATTGTCGCTGTTGTGTGTAGCTATTGAAATCATTTAATATTTTAGAATCATCCTTTAAATTTTCATTTTCACTTTTGAAGTTCCAATAGAAATCATAAAAAATATTTTCGTATGTTTAAAATTAGTAAATGAATGTCAGAATGAAAGCGACTCTTGATTTTATCCGTAATGTACAGCTTAATATGAAAATCGATAATCAACTACTTTTTCAACTCACTTGCATAATGAAGAGGCATATCAAAACTTGCTTACTTACTTCTTATGCCATTTAACGTCGATTGTTCCATCCATATTTGGCACAACGATTCACGTATGACAGCTCTTCACTTCGCTCGGTTGCCTGTATCTTTCATACGGAGTCCGAAAGCTTGAAGATTTTCTTTGATATTATCGCTCCATGATTTCTTTGGACATCCAACAAATCGGCAACCATCGACTAGTAATTTCTGCACACGTTTCACCCACCGATATTCGTGTTTCCTCTCCACATGACCACACCATCTTAGTCGTCATCTTCTTAAAGCATAAAAGAGAATTATTTTGAATATTCTTTTCACATATTGTAAATTGCTTTAAACTGGTTGGTTTTGAATAACTTTCTTAGTAAAATTGATTTTCAGTCCCATTTCGCTGTTTTGTTTTAATTCTTCGAATAGTATTAGTTTATCTGCAAATGGATATTATCTGCAATTATGACATGACAGAAGTTGCACCACCAATGGACAGCTCCAAGTCATCGCATCAAATTCATCTTTTAACTCTTCGTTGAGTATTTAGCTTCTGAAAAATGGTGAATGGCCTTGGAGAGAGATTGTCTGACTGTCGGATTCCTAGCTAAAGCAATGGTGGGCGCAATTCCGAATTGTACGACAAAGTACACGATTAATCAAAAATCTTGCGATTTTTAGCATTCTCTTGTTTAATAAGGTCGGTCGTTTTTAGAGCAAACAGCTGTGGATGGCTGTACCGAAAGAACTGAGCGAGTCACGATCTTAAATAGCTAATAGATCATAAATAGCTATTGAAACTTATTGTGGCACGTCATTGATTGAAATCATTCAAGGCAGCTGACAAAATGTTTTAGACATTCGTCTCATTCAACTGCATGTAAAATGTCTTGTGCCTAGTTCCTTGATACGAACTCCGTAGAAGTCATAAAAACAATACTATGCTATTATTGATTATTTTCTAAAGTATCACTCTTACATGTACAGTTCACCTATTCTATATTCTAGGAAAGTCAGTCGAATGATTTCTTATCAAAAATGTCTCCTCTCCAAAGATAGGATCCTCTCCAAAGAATAGAATTCAGATAAAGTTTATCAATCTACCCATGTATTCATTTACATTTGAGGAAGAGATTGACTTGATGTTAATGTATTGGAAAATTGCTATGGTTATTTGAGAGAAAGTTGAGCTCTAATCAATTAACACGAGCGTTTGAGCTCTGAGAAGAATATCTCAAAATCTGACTCAAGTTGTAATTACGAAGTTGAAGTGAAGCTGCGTTTGTTGTCTCAGAAATTAGCTTCAAGTTACTCTTGTACAAGAACTTCTACAACAACATTTGAGATTTGTGCTCCTGCTTCTTAGCTCATACGATTGAAAAATTGCTTGTATGTACGAAGTGCCTTTGATGACGAATGTAGAGAATGTGAAGAAAATGAAAACGTTTGAATGCGTATTAAATTGATATATGATGACAGTCAAGATGAGCTCTAGATTACGTTACAGAATATGGCACATGGCTAAATTATATAATATGTAATATTATGCCTTTCATGCTCATGCAATCGATGTGCAATTAAATTTATCTTACTTTGCATCTGTTGATGTTTCAAGCGGAGGTGGTTGGAAAATTTGATTGCTGATTTTTTGTCGTTTATATTGCCCAAATGTATTGAGGCCGCCTTCAAAGGTGGACCTGTATATTAGTACCTGCTCCCAGGGTGTCATCTGTTGACCTGGTTAAATGTTTAACCAGGTTTCACCCTGTTTAAACCATGGCTTAACGCTGGTTTAAATCAAGGCGCGCTCATATCCGGCAAGCTAATATAATATTTACATCATTATTTAATTAACATCTTTAAAGCATTAATCGAAGCTTTTTTATATGTTGCATTTCTTCCGCATGTCTGGATGTCATCATAAATATATGAAAAACAGGATTCCTTCAACAGACACTATTGTATTAGCGGTTTGATGGCAGACGTTTCACCCGTAGGCTTTCTCAATGCCAAATGACAATCCATGAAAACTGGTGCAGCACATTTGACATCATTAATGACAGTTCACACAGCTTTACAACAAAGTCAATAATTAACATCAATTGATAGATACATAGATTGGAACATCACACTTCTGTGACAACGAAGAACAATAGAATCTCTACATTATAGAGCAGCCAGCAGCACTGACAAAAGAATTGCTAGGCCACATAGTCAAACTAAACAAATTCACACTGTCTGAATACCAACAAAATATCCAGAAAGGTAAGTAATGAGCTGGAATAGATGCAGCATAACTAATAAAAAGAGTGAAAACGGGCTATACATACAAAAAAAAGATTAATTAAGAAAAAATATAACAGCGCTAAAAGATTTTAAAAGGGAAGAAGAAAGGAGGGTGAAAAAGGCAAGAATAAAAGAGCATGACACCTGCGAAAAGAAACAATTCAGAAGATAACCAAACAAAGCAGGGTATCAATATTTGAAAAAATTCTTGCGACCATTGCAACCATTCATCAGCTGATGAGTTGGGATTTTGCTTATACAGGGTGGGTCAGAAGTCCCCTGCACTTTTTGAAAATGGAAAAGACATCAAGTTATACTTAATGAGTGTCTCTAACGGCTCATAAATCAATTTGTTATTGAAATTATCATCTAAATTAAAGTTAAGAGTTGCTTTATGACTAGATTATACACATTTATAATGATGTATATACGCCCCATTTATCTTCTAAATTTCCGAAAATAAATACAAAAACAGTAAGTATTTGAAAAAAGGATTTTCTTATTTATCAAAAGGGTCAACTTGGTTACCTTGGTGATCTATGCACAACTGCATTCGACGGAAAGTACGGTCATGAATTCTTTTCAGAGTCTCTTTATCAAAACTTTCAAACAAGTTCTTTATGACACATTTCATTGAAATAACCTGTCGCTTCAATATTCCCCATAAAGCGTTGTCACAGGAAGACAGGTCGGGACTGCGTGCAGGCCAGGCAATCGGACCGAACTTACCAACCCATCTGTCTGGGAAAACGGTATTGAGATAGTCCCTCGTAGCATGGGCTGTATGGGAAGGGGCACCGTCTTGTTGGAAATTAGCGGAATACAAGAGTCCAAGTCTCTGCAATTCTGGTATGAAATGCGTTCGTAACAATTCAATATAGCGTGCAGAAGTTATTGCTCCTTCCATGAAAAATGGTCCAATTAAGTGATCACTACTCATTGCCGCCCATACACTTGGAGGATGCTGATGAACTTGTTCCCAAAAGAAAGGATTTGCTTTGCTCCAGAAAACCGAGTTGACATTACGCCCGTCACCGTAAAATGCACATTCATCAGAAAAAAAGAGCAGGTTCCTCCTGCGGCCAATCGGATATCTGACTAGAATGTCGCGACAACATTTGACTCTGAGATCACGATCATCATCCGAAAGATACTGAACCTTCACGGATTTGAAAGGTCTGTAATTCAAATCGGACTTTAATATTCTTCGAAGCGTTGTTCTGGGAATATTCAATTCTTCAGACCGTCTTCTGGAACTTAGCGTAGGGTTGGCTTCCACCGAGGCCTCGACATTTGTAGCATAATCACCTCGCTCGCTGGGACGACCAATTCTTGCATTGTCATTAATACTTCCTGTTTCAAAAAGTTTATCCATCCATTTTCGAATCTGTTCTCCTCTCGGGGGTTCCACGTCATAAGACCTTCGTAACTTGTCCTTTACTTCCCGCATTGCTTTATTTGAACGATCGGATTCGTATAACCATGCTGCTGTTCCAATAAACGTAGTAAGTCCTCACAAAAATTCAAACGTCGATCAGGATCGTTTTCATTAAGTTCTTGATGCAACGAGAAGTGATAGCTTTTCAATCCCAAGTCGACTTTCAGAATTCGATGAACAGTAGATTTTGAAATGTCAAGATCAGCGGATGCCTTGCGGATAGAGAAATTATCACCCATTTCAGTGATAGCACCGGCAACCGCGGCTACCTGTTCACTATGGCTTTCACTTGATGGTCTACCATGTCCCTCTTCGTCAACTCTTCCAGTGGACTCAAATCTCTTAATCAATGATGGAATCGATTTCCTATCAATTGGTCTTCCATACGTGTCTTCAAAGCGTCGAACTACTTCACGATAATTGCCAGTTTGACAATAGCTTTTCACAATAAACACGCGTTCCTCAATTGTGTGGCGACGTGGCATGACTAATTGTAAATGATTAAACATGAAGCAGCATTTCAGTTAGAAATTTGAATTTGCAATTATTTTTTGTGAAATGAAGACAAGCGCTATTCGATATCCTAATGATAGCATACAAGGATATCTAACAACAACCCAAGCTGCTCTTATCAAACCGAAGTCACCAAACTTCAAGTAAATAATATTAATTTTGTGTTGGGGGGGGGAGGGGGAGGGGTTCGCTGTGGGACACCCGGTATGCTGCAAGATCAATCGATTCGAAGATTCGACCGCAGAAAAAATGAAGACAAAGCGGAGTCCAACGATCGTGTTTTCTTTCGAGTTCCGTATGTGAATGAAGCCCACAAGAGACAATGCATGTCTCTGGTTCTAAGAACTGGTCTTCGTAACCACGTAACTCTGTGGTTTGATGGCGGGAAGCCTTTGCGGAGGATTTTTCATCCCCCTAAGGAGTACCCTTCCTGTCCTTCCGGATGTAGTAACTGTGTGACCAATTTGAATGAACATGCAGAATGCTTCCTTAGAAATGTGATTTATAAAATTGTCTGTTCTGTGTGCTCAAACATCTATACAGGAGAGACTTCTAGAACCATGAAACAGAGAATTGCTGAACATTCAAATTCAAGCAATGAATCTAGCGCAGTTATCCAGCATTACTTACATCCTAATGAAAGTGTCTCATTTAGTTGGTTTGTTCTTCATATTGGTTTGCAATTTTATCACAAGCGATTGATCTTAGAATCCCATTATATAAGCAAAATCCCAACTCATCAGCTGATGAATGGTTGCAATGGTCGCAAGAATTTTTTCAAATATTGATACCCTGCTTTGTTTGGTTATCTTCTGAATTGTTTCTTTTCGCAGGTGTCATGCTCTTTTATTCTTGCCTTTTTCACCCTCCTTTCTTCTTCCCTTTTAAAATCTTTTAGCGCTGTTATATTTTTTCTTAATTAATCTTTTTTTTGTATGTATAGCCCGTTTTCACTCTTTTTATTAGTTATGCTGCATCTATTCCAGCTCATTACTTACCTTTCTGGATATTTTGTTGGTATTCAGACAGTGTGAATTTGTTTAGTTTGACTATGTGGCCTAGCAATTCTTTTGTCAGTGCTGCTGGCTGCTCTATAATGTAGAGATTCTATTGTTCTTCGTTGTCACAGAAGTGTGATGTTCCAATCTATGTATCTATCAATTGATGTTAATTATTGACTTTGTTGTAAAGCTGTGTGAACTGTCATTAATGATGTCAAATGTGCTGCACCAGTTTTCATGGATTGTCATTTGGCATTGAGAAAGCCTACGGGTGAAACGTCTGCCATCAAACCGCTAATACAATAGTGTCCGTTGAAGGAATCCTGTTTTTCATATATTTATTAATCGAAGCACGCACAGTTCTTAAAAAAGGGCATATTCATATCAGTCCTCTCATAAGGCTTCATCTAGTTGCCAGCAATTAATTTGATTTTTTTGGTAGTGTTGCGATTAATACGAACTGCTGAAAAATACGATGAGCTCATAGGAAGCAGTAAAGAATCGATCAATTATAGTGAATGCGAAGTAGAATGCATCGTAAAATCTAGATTCTAGTAAATGCTTGTCGTATTCGATGTGCCGACACAAAGTCTGACAGATGGATGTTTCACATAACGATTCAATATTTATGGTAGACCCATGCAAAGTTGATTAACACATGCAATTGGTGGCAAGCGACAATGCCTCTTTAGATATGTATAGTGAAACTGCGCATTCAGTTCAATTACTAGAATTAACATTTGCTCATGAAGTTGGAGTTTTTGTCGCTAAATAATATTCAGCTTCATTGATTTAATTTTCATCAACTATTTTCCCGGAAGAACAAAAGACTTTTAAAACAATGAATGATTGAATTTCATAATTAACTTATCAGTGTACATGCATTTCAGTTAAATTTAGAGACTTGCATGCAATCTCATTCGATTTCAAGTCAGCATTTCAGCTAATCTCAAAAGAATTTCTTTGTATATAGGCGACATAGTCCGATAGATTCATAATGGTGTAAATGCAAACCTTTCTTTAACTTCCAGGTGAAGAATATTCCATACGTGCCAAGTGTATAATCAATGCAACTGGACCATACACGGACTCTATTCGAACTATGGATGACAAGAAAACTCGTCAGATTTGTCAACCTGCATCAGGCGTACATATAATCCTTCCGGGTTATTACAGTCCATCAAACATGGGTCTGTTGGACCCTGCAACTAAAGATGGCAGAATAATTTTCTTCTTGCCCTGGCAAGGCTCAACGGTAGCTGGCACTACCGACAGTCCCTGTGAGATATCAGACAATCCTCGACCTACTGAAGAAGAGATCAAATTCATTCTAAGTGAAGTTCGGCATTATTTAACACCAGACATGGATGGTGAGTGACTTTTCCGTTAGGTATACCACGTATTTACCGCTTAGGTATAGGTGTACCGTTAGTTATTTACTGCATATCTATGAATAAGAGGCGCCTTTCTGATCGTTTTTGCAGCTTAAGTTGTCTAAATCTTTCATTCAGGAACGTCTCTTATTCTTTTTTGAAATTCTTTGTTTGGTTGATTACACTCGTTTTCATGCACGGGTACATCATGATTGTTGGTAACTCTGTTTTCTTTAATGTTCGCATTCATCAATCAGAATTCAAATGATTCATTTCATTCATTTTCATTTATCCTTTTAGCGTCTTCGTTTCCCCTATACTAGAGGGTTTGACGTTTGATCAACCGTCTCCAATGGTTTCGATCCTGGGCGTCCTCTTCTGTCGCACCAATCCTCGTCAGATCATCTTTGACGTTTGCGAGCCAAGTTTTCTTCGCCCTTCCTCGAGGACGCGCTCCTTCCACCACGATGTTCAGTACACGACCAAGGGCTCCTTCTCCGTTTCTCCTCTTCACATGCCCGAACCACCTCAGTCTATTCTCCGTGATCACTTCTTCCAACGGGCTCATACCACACCGACATGCCACTTCACTGCTGGAGATGTTATCAGCCAGTGATATGCCGCACATGTAGCGTAGCATTCTCCTGTCGCATGCCCGTAATTGATGTTGCAGTCTTTCTGTCAGATTCCAGGACTCCGCACCGTAGAGCAACACAGATCTCACACAAGTGCTGTATACAGTGGCTCTGCACTTCAGCGGGATATGACAGTCGCGTAGAAGACTGGCAAGCTCTTTCCACTTCCTCCACGCAGATGCAACTCTTGCTTTAACAGCTCGCTCTGATCCGCCGTTGCATGCGAGGAAGTCACCGAGGTAACAGAAATCGTACACTTCATCCATTTCTTGTTCATCACTTTCATCATCGTCTTCATGAGCGCTGCTTAGCACAGTTGGGAAGCGAGAGCATGTGGGACAGCGGAAATCGACCACGTAACAAATGCTTCTCAAGCCGCTGCAGCGCTTGTGGCACCACTTGTTGCATTGACCACAGAGGACCGAGTTGACGCCAACACCCCTTCCACACACACCGCAAGGATACCTGCCTCCGCGAATGGGTTCGCTGGGTTCCTTTCCGCTCACCATGTATTTGGTCTTCCCGATGTTGACTTTCATACCACACTTTTCCAATCTCTCCTTCCAGTTCCCAAACCTCTCCATGACTTCCGTCTTGCTCTCACCAGTCAGAACCAGATCGTCGGCGTATAAGAGCTCCCAGACACCTCCGATCATGCAGTCTCTGGTTGCCTCCTCCATCACTAGGATGAAGAGAAGTGGGCTAAGAGCGGATCCTTGATGTAGTCCAACGTTGATCCCGAACTCGTCAGATACACCCCCTGCGACGTTGACTTGTGATTTCGAACCGACATGCAGTGACATGACGACATTGACGAGTCGCTCCGGAACACCTTGACGGCGAAGTGCCCATGCGACTGTACATCTGGGTACCCGGTTGAAGGCCTTCTGCAGGTCGACGAAGATGTGATGGAGTCTCTTCTTCTTTTCCAAAAACTTTTCTTGCAGTCTCCTAACGATGAAGAGTGCGTCGTCGAAGGATTTTCCTGGACGATAGGCGAACTGAGTGTCCCCGATGCAGACCATTTTCCTCAGACGCTTATCCAGCATCTTCTCGAAGATCTTCATCCCGTGCTCCAGAAGACGTAGGCCTCTGTACTCGGTGCATTGGAGGGGATCGCCCTTTCCTTTGTACAGAGCGACCGTTAGGCTCTTCCTCCATTCTTGTGGACAGACTCCAGTCTTCATGATGTCGTTGAAGATGGAGTGAAGCACCTTCACCGCTGGTTCACCTGCCAGCTTATACATGTCGCCTGAGACTCTTGTCGGACCAGGGGCCTTTCTGTTCTTGAGACTTCGGATAGCTGCTCTAACGTCTTCTAACGTGAAATCTTCGATTGGCCCTTCCACTGGTGTGGTGTCTTCCAACTCAGTTTCGTTCTCTTCGTTCGAAACTCTCTCAAAATGTTTCTTCCACACTTCTCTCACCTCGTCGATTTTCACATGCAGTGATCCGCTTTCATCTCTGATGTAATCTGTTCCCTCGATGTCCTTCTTGTCCTTCTTCATTTGAGCTGCTACTCGAAACATCTTGTTCCTACCTTCCGGTGTAGATAGGTCCGCGCTCCACGACTCCCAGGATTTCCGCTTCGCAACAGCAACACAGCGCTTCGCTTCCCGCTAGTCTGCTCTATCTGCATCACAACCTGATTTCTGCCACTTTTTGTAAGCAGCCTTTTTGTCCTTAATACTCTGTTGCACTGACTCATTCCACCACCAGGTCTCTCTTTCTCTCCCTCTGTAGCCTTTCGTTACACCACAAACTTCCTCACCGGCCTTTGTGATGCTCGTGACAAGGTTGGAGTAACCGCTTTCTTCGCCTTCTTGGCCTTCCATATTTCTCGTGAGTGCTTCTTCGAATTCCTTTCTTTTCTCTTCGTTCTTCAGTTTCCATATTTTGATTCTTTTAGCATAAGTCTTTTTCCTTCTTGTACAATCTTTCAGTTCTATGTCCGCTCTCATCAGTCTGTGCTGGGTTAGACATTCTTCACCAGGAATAGACGTGCAATCCAGAACTCTGGCTCCAGACATTTTCCTCATCATGAGTAAATCGATCTGTGTTTCTGCACCACCGGCCTTGTAGGTTATCAGTTTTTCTCTGTCTTTCTTGAACATAGTATTAAGGATTTTCAAGTTGTGGTTCTTGCACACGTTCAGCACCATTTCGCCTTCTGCGTTGCGGTTTCCGAATCCATAGATGCCGAGCACCTCCTCGTAGCCGGCGATGTCGGTACCAATGTGAGCGTTGACATCTCCACCTACGAAAAGACCATCACCAGAAGGTATGCTGCCGATCTTCTCCTCTACCGTCTCCCAGAAAGCTTCCTTCTCGTCAAGCGGCCTGCCGATCTGTGGCGCGTAGAAAGAGAATACATGCCATACTGCATCGGCCAGAACAAGTTTCAGACTCATGAGCCTGTCACTGTGTCGGTTCACCTCGATGACTCTGTCTGCCAGCTCATGCCTTGCCATTATGCCTACACCATTCGAACTGTGTCCATTTCCAGTTCAAATGATTCATGAATATAAATCATACCGGCTCTTCAGCACAGTGTATATCTATGTACTTGTATATTATACAGTGCAAATTTTGCCCCTAGTCCGGATGATATGGGTTCAATCCTTGACCGTGTCAAACTTAGTATTTTTTAAAATATGTTACATTCTGCATTATTGCTAAATACTCAGCACAAGAGAATGAAAATGGCATAAATAAAACTCACGTGGTCACGTGGAAGAAAAGCGTCAGCCTAAAGTACTTCCGAGTGTAAACTTAAGTATAAACTCTCCGAGTACCTTTATTGGCGTGGTATTAACGAGGGTTGTCAATCCGCTTCCAGGTGCATCTGCTCTCCCCACACAATGTTAGTGAGGTGTGTCGATGGCGATTGCTGGAATGAGATAGTTGACGGCAGATCCGTACTGGATATCAAACTCTAAGCCTTTGGAATCGTGATCCAATTTATTAGACAAGAGCAGTAATAGTCTGTCAAATATGTCATTCAATGAATAACATTTCGAGATTCCTATTATATTTTGCGTATCCCAAAATTTCTTTACGTTTAGCTGCAAAATGGTGAGCTGTGTTGATGCCGACGAATGTAGCCCTTCACATAGGATGAAATTGCTATTTCATGACTGCTCTCATTTTACAGACTTTGCTAATACTCATCGGCTCAGTTTACGAATTCCACGGCAATCAGTGAGATCTTCCACCAAAGTCACTTAGTTCACTTTTTTAAGTGAGATTGATCATTTTATAGTGTAGTCTTCAATGCGCGATTAAATGAAAGAGTAGTCGAGACCGGAAACTTTTTTTTCATCGAACTTTTTGCTGCCAAGGTTTGCAAGACACGAGATAATTTTTCTTCTTTAATACTATGCAGTTGACGATAACATCGCCAGCAATTTTAGCTCTTTTTATAAGTCATTGGGTATCATGAATCATTAATAATATTTGCACGCTTGGGATGTCTATAATACAGCAGATTATCTGTATAACACTTGCAGCCTTCGAAATTATAGTGTTTAGATAGAAAGAACTATTGTATAATAATTAATAGCGAAAGCAAATACCTAAGAGCAGCGGTTAAAATTGACATCAAAGAGAAACTGCTGAAGACAAGATATCAGATGCTTCGGTTGTCTAGTCGTGATGTGTATATAACAGTAGCAGCGAACATGTACCGATTAGAGGGTGTTGACAATCCGACAAAACCCGTACTCCGGGTGGAAGCCGGGAATTCCAATAGGCCCTGGAAAACAAAGCCCATGAAGGCCCTTGAAAGTGATCATGACCCCGGGTAATTTGAGCAATCCCTGAGTAATTACAAAGCATACATGCCTACCTAGATAAAATAAAAATTTGAAAAGCCTCACATTTTATGTTTTGAGTTGTAACCTTAAATAATTAATATAATAGTGTTATTACCTTGATAACCTTGACGTGGCTTAAATCGCTCCATCTCTGGTGGAACTCCTCCTCAAGTGTCAGTTGCATGTTGTCGCCAGTGTATGTCGCTCCATTTCTGGTGGAACTCCTCCTCAAGTGTCGGTTGCATGTTGTCGCCAGTGCTGGTTGCAGTATTGAACTATCACATGGTCCCACCGCCTTGAAAATCAGCCACGTTACCTGAAACCAATTCTTGGGGTACCACTCCGTTATTCTCCTGATCCATCTTTCGTCTATCCTGCCCATTGTGTAACCAGCCCATTGCCATTTTCTTTTCATCATGGTCAATGTGATATCTTTCAGGTTTGTCTGATTTCTGATCCACTCCTTCGTTTTGCATACGAATGTGATTTTCGCTCGTCATACTTATGTGATAAGATCTTACTTGAGCAAATATAATTTACACATGAGTATAAAATTTCAAGTATAATATAGCAACAATTACACTAGGTTAAGTGTGCAGCAGCTGATCTCCAATTTAATAACATGGGCATGTACATCGATGAAAGAGCTTCTCAGTACCATGCCAAATAGAGAAGAGTAGTCAATCTTTTGGATGCTTGACTTTTGATATCTGTCAGTTGTAAAGCAAATTTGATGCCCTGGGAAAAATATTTCTGTTACCGGGGAAAACCCGACAAAATGAAAATTGAAAATCTGTCAACACTTTAGATTATCATTGTAATGTGAAAATTGGAAAGGTGGGGGAATCAAGGAACACGTTATGAATCCAAGTAAACGTGTAAGGATGAGCTGATATTACAGGAGAGAAACTCCCTTGTTGAAGAACGCGAGAAATTTGAATTGTCTTCTTCTGGTGCTTTTATGCACATTTACTTATTAGTATTCCTCTGTTATATAATTTGTGTCATCTTTATGATCATGTATTATTTTAATATTATATTTTTTCATGATGAGTTTTTAAGACTACTTCAATTAATTTTCGTCTTCATGACGACGAGCATGTAGTAACTATGATGCAAGGGACTTGCAAGGGATGACACTAGGTAGCCATTAATCCGTTAACGTCATCAAATCAGGTGTTCTCTGTTCAAAATACTTGACATCTTTATTTTTTATTGTACTTTGTACTATACTGCATTGCATATAACTGTACTGTACTTGTACTTGCACTGTATTGTTTGTATATTTGTGGGGTACTGCAGCTTACTCTGGCATTTTGAAGCAAAAATAAACAAGCAGTTTTTTGCCCCATTCGTCGTATAAGCAATTAAAATCACTGACAACGGTAGATGTTGATTTTGGTCGGTTTGAGACAGTTTGGCATCCATCAATTGGAAGCGGCTATTTAATGGGTCAGACTGCGTTGGCATGTCTATGTGCAAAGAATGCAATGAGAATCCTGGTCAAATAAAGTAATGTTTCTGGACATACAACGCAAATCCAGAGGTCGTTCGACACAAGAAGAGGTGATGCGACAGCGTTCGGACCGACTTCAGGACTTTGAACCTTGGGCGTATCGACGGTCAAGTTTGGAATGTGTGGAGAACCGCCGTCAGACCGGACCGACGTTTGCCGACGTTTAATAGTCGTAACACGGGAAAAATGGACTAAAAATTGTGGAGTGAATGAGTGAAAAGCGTGGATCCCGATGAAACGCAGACAACTCCAAATTATATGCTTCTATTTCTCCTGACATGCTGTCTATAATTAATGAATATCGCTTCAAAAATAGCTATGTGATGTCTCAGCAATCATGCTGCAGAATAACAAAAAGAATGCGAACATTTTCGACTCCCAACTTTCAACAAAAAATGCAATTTCCATTAAAAACTCATTGAAAGTATTTATTTAACAATACTTTTATAATATCATACTTGCTTTCCTTGCCAGTTATAAGCTCTGCAAATGAACTTCAGTCACTTTTGTTAAGCAAAAAATCAAATCAAATATCGCTGATATTCACTAATCTTCGCTTCGATTTTTTCTATTTTCATCACTGACGATGTCTTTCTTCCCGACGTGCCCAGCTTTTGGCCTGCGGCTTGCTGTTCACTACACCACACATTCACCTACCCGTGACTCGTCTTTATATGCAGATTTTTAATGATAACGAGTTCCAAATTATTTAATTATTAGCAAACTTCTGTGCTGTTGATGACAAATTATTGAATTACTGACAATCTTCATTATTGATTATCTTCATTATCAACATTGCCCACGGCCTGTTGCCCTTGGGCTTTGAGAGCACATAGTCCTAGAATTTTGCCTTATTCGACAAGGGGTAACAATAAAACTTTGCTTGCGGCTTCTAGAGTTAGATACCATTACCCTTACAGTATTAAGAAAAAGGCTTATGTAGCCGATAGCACGGGTTCCTTTTCTATTGACAGTTGTAATAGAAAAGGGTGCTTGTGTTGTGGGTCCATACATAAATCTTCCTTTTTTCGTATCAAACACCACTAGAAAGGCTTTTCTCATAGATTTAAGTGGTTCTTTCGATTGCAAATCCAGCTTTGTAATCTATCTCATTTCTTGCAGCGAATGCGGGTTCCAATATGTTGGCAAAAACCACCCAATCTTTAAATGCTAGGTTGAATGGTCACCGTCACCATGCATCCTCAAAACCCACTACTTTCCTTTATGAGCACTTTAGGCAAGATGGTCATAATTTTTGCAACATTAAATTGCAAATTATAGACCATGTAGATTCCAACTCCTCTGATAATTCTGACCTTAGGGATAGGGAGCTTCTGAAGAAGGAGGATTTTTGGATTAAAACACTATGTACAATCTTCCCACTTGGCTTGAACGATAGAATTCAAGGTTTTGGTTGTGTCTCCAAAGTTTCCTTACATAAGCAGTACTTCTCTTCTCCGGTCCTTAGAAGACCTAGAGGGCATGGGATTCACAGTAATAAGAGAAATGCCTTGGCTAAATGCTTGGAGTCTCTCTACGATAAAATTAATAGCCTTTGTTTTTCCGACATGTTTTACGAGTTTTACATCACTTTGAAGTCTCTTAGTCGTACCACACTCAAGCAACTTCTTGCTTTTACTCTTAGCAAGCCGGGTACCTGCTCGTATCTAGTCGAATCCTTCTGTTCGAGATTCTTAAAAGTCGAAGATTCCGTTGATAAGATCGACAGGGAAGTTATTATTATCCCTTTTGAGTGCAGAGAAGTAGATCTCTTAAAAGTTTCTTCCATTTTCGCTGATTCACATGTTAGCAGTATGTTGCCTAATCCAATTCGTAGTAAATGTCCACTACAGGTTTTCTTTAAATACACCACCCCTATTGGACGGAAACTCTTCAATTACAACCAGATCTTGAAGAATGCTTCTATTGATGAAATCAGAGAATTTATTAGCAAGCCTTGTCTTTGTTCTGATTCTATCTTCTGCTACAAGCCCGCTTCACACGTGGTTACTGGTGACTTGACTATTATATCCAACCCTAAACTTATGGATTTGATGGCTAAGGGCACTAATTATAGAGAGCCTATTCACAAGTCTTGGGATTTTGTTAGGGTCAGTGTTAAAAATGCACTAGTTGCATTTATTGAAAAGTCCTGCAGAAAATACGCCCTTAAGAATTCTGACTTCCAGAATTGGTCGGAGGTTGTCCTTAAGATAATTAGAAATCGCATTTCCTTCCTAAGTTCTAGCTTTCCATCTTTGCATTCGCACGAGGTACTAAGATCTAAGGAGTGTAAAAACTTCATCTCAAACTTTCAGAAGAATTACATCATTACTCCGGCGGATAAGGCCGCCAACAATTTTGTCATTGTGTGTAGGAAGTATTACCTCATTATCCTCTTGAACGAACTAGGCTTTGACCTTAGAAGTTTCAATGCTGTTGGTAATCAGACTTACGCACCAGTAATTTCTTCCATTAATGACATAATTGCCGAACATTGCACCACCCTCAAGGATTCCTTTGGCATAACGGTTAAAGATAAGTTTATGGTTTTACCTAAACTTTTCTGGATACCTAAATTGCACAAAAATCCGTATAAAAGTAGATTCATTGCTGGTGCCAGGAACAGCACATCCAAAGATTTGGCCATACTGGTGAACAAAGGTTTGCAATTGGTCCGGGACCAGTTTAGTAGTTATTGCCTTTCCATCAAGCATAATTCAGGTGTGAACGCCTTCTTGAGCATTAACTCTTCTGGGGAATTCCCTGACAGGATGTCGGGTTTGAATTGCCACTCCTTACAAGTATATGATTTCTCCACACCCTATACGAATCTTAATTTAGACCAGGTTATGGAGTCCTTGAAAGACTTATGTGAGTTAATTTTTAGCAGTTCCAAGAGCTTTATTTGCATTGGCTATTATAGAACCTTCTTCTCGAATAAAAAATACAGAGGGTATCACTGCTGGTCCAAAACCCAATTCCTTAATGCAATAAGTTTTATCCTGAATAACACTTTTGTCACTTTCGGGGGACTTGTCTTCAAGCAAATTCGAGGCATACCTATGGGTGGGAATTCCAGCTCGCTCTTAGCTGACCTTTTTTTGGCTTACAGGGAGTTTAATTTTGTGAGGGGGGTCCTAGCGAGTAAGAGATTTGGCTTAGCCAAACTTCTCTCTCGTACCACTAGGTATGTCGATGACATTTGTGTTTTTAACTTCAAACATTTTGATGAGATCCTTCCTGAAATCTACCCGGTAGATCTCTTGGCTAGCAGAAGCGGGGACAACAACAAATGTGTTAATTATTTGGATGTAAAAATCAGGATCGAAGATGGTGGCCATTACATCACAGAGGTTTACCATAAGGTTGATGAGTTCAGCTTCCCAGTGGTGCTGCATACTTTACCCGAGAGTAACATGCCTTTGAACACTGGCTTAAACATCTTTGCTGCCCAACTCATCAGATTCGCTAGGATTTCATCTGATACTTCCGCCTTCATATCAAGAGCTAAGGGCATTTTTGATATCTTTAAAGGACGGGGTTGTAAGAATAATTTGCTGGTTAATTCTTACATTAAGTCCTTCTCCAAGAATAGGTTCCTCGTTTTTAAGTTTGGTTGTTTTTCGCCCCGCCAGATGCCATCCATCATTGGCATGTTGGGCTAAGATAACCTCTTCTAGTTTCAAGGGCGTCCTTTTGTCCTAATATATTAAAAAATTTATTTTCGGCGGTTTGGTTCTGCTATGTTTCCTCAGGCTTGGAGAGACCTTCCATATCGTACATTCGATATGGTTGGCCTGGCCCCGCCATGTGGTATAGGTTGGAGGTTAGGGGCCGAAACCTTGCTTCATGCAGCCACATGGTTCCTCCCTGATGACTCCATACATAGCAAATTTAATTTTGGTTTTTTAGGTTTCTAATTTTCACCTTTTGTTATTTTTAGTTAGCTTCTCGTCAGGTCCATGACGAACTCTTATTACAGTTCTTATTTGATAAAAGATATATAAAAAATTAAATCGTTTATAAGTATTAATTTATTTCCCTTACCGTCTTCAGTTGAGTAGACTTGCCTTTATACGTATTTCAGTACCTGCTCTTTACTAGAGTAGGTTACTCTATGTTGTCAGTATTAATTTATATTCATTCGTTCATGACTTTGAATTACCTAATTATTTACTAGATTCTCCACTAGGGTAATTGTTTAACTTTGGCGTCTTCCGTTTCCTGGATCCTTCGAATTTTTTTTGACCGTGTCGTGTCTTGATTTGATTATGATATGCTGCACTAATGATGGGTAATGAGCTAGAAATGTTTATGGCTCAATATCAAGTCTCGCAATTATGTATGAGCATTAAAGGAATTTTTAAATTCTTTGACTGACTGCAATAGGTTATTGTTTGATACCCACTTTAGTGAAACTTCGTTCATTATTCTTTTTGATTTCATTTCCCACTCATGGAGAATTCATCCCTATAATTCTCAATAATTTGAATTGAGAATTTGAGAATCAATCAAAGCATGAGGGAGGATCGGTTAGAAATTAAGAAAATCTGTACAATGTTGTTCAGTATGCAATTGACTAAGCACAATTTGTATTGCTGACTCACTCATAGATCTTTATGTTCTGCTAATTGTCACTATTTCCTCCAACTTGTTGAGTTTTTATGGTTGATTTGATTACTCGTTCACAATCAAAAGGAGACAACAGTTGTAGGTAGGATTTTGTCCCATATTCAATGCCGGGGAAAGAAACAACAGAATGATTTCTAGTTTCTTGAAACTGTGATTTTGCGAGTGAGTTGTGACTATAGATCCTTCCTCTTCAAAGACTCTCTTGTCCGTCTCTTAAATATTCTTCTTTTCGGGGTCTCTCCATGATCTAGAGATGCCATTTTTCTTGCTTTTACCTGAAATTCGACATCACTCGCGGCTGCATATTAATGCAATTTCTTCAGGTTATGGATGTCACTTCGATATTTATTTCGCCCTTGATAATTTTATTATTCAACAAAAGGTGATGGGAGATCAAGTTAATTAAGTGTAAACATGATGTTATCAATTGAACTGAATATATAATTGTTGCTTGCACTCCTCCTCAAGATTGAATTTCATTAACATTCTCAGTATCTATATTTTTGCCAATCATTATAGATTTAAACCCTTTCATTTCTTATTGCTTATCCATTTCATTAACAACTGAGCCACAGGATGAGCGCACGTATATCAGAAGTGCTCCAAATCTGGTATTGCACAGGCAAAGCATACAACGATGATCAGACGCTGTCTGCTGAGTGATCTTTAGTACATTCCGGGTGAGCGCCGTGCGCGGAGGACTCAAAATGCTGGGGAAGTATTAGGGCCAGTTAGAACTTCCTTACTTAATGTCCAGTTTTGCGTCCTTTATTCCACCAGATTTGAGGGTTGGACCAGATTGAGGCTTGTCGATTGCAATGCTGTGGACGGATAGCGTTCTCCTACATTCTTTTGCATTTCGACGGTCGATTGGCAGAAATTTTAATTCTACTTAAACTGAAATTCAATCTATAAAAGACAAGTATTTCCAGAGAACTTGCATGATCACGATGAATTTAAATCCTCTGCCAAGTTCAATTTCCATGAATATGATAATAATTTCTGAAATTTTGGAAAGCAATGTCTAGAAAGAACATTGATAATTGATGATTAGAAAATCGATAAATCATGTTGATATTATCAAATTATCGTTGCAAAATTCATGCTGTGAACTTTGCATTTGATAGCCGATAGTTATTGTTACAAATTTATTTACAAAGTCTGTCTGGAACTCAAGAGCAGATAAGTTAATTAAAGTATTAACGAAAAGTTCATGTTTGAGTGCTTCGATTCAGTCCTTTTTTGCAGCCGTGACGGAGCTAGATGAGCAATATTTGTCTCAAGGGCCCTTATTCCGCACAAAATCAAGTCATGAATGTAACAGAAGAATTAAAAATGAACTTGTTCAATCGTTTCCCAAATTTTTGTACTGAGGCAAATTTGGGAAATATTTGAACTCATTAAGTTTTCGTTTCTTTCTTATTTTCATTACTTACTTTTTGCACGGAAGAAGGGCCCTCAAGCCAAATATCAAACAAAAAGCTACATACTTGCATTATATTTTTCTGGTGCTCTCGTTCAAAATGTTTTTACTTGGAAAGGCTATTTCTTTTTATTCAAATATATTTTAAGACTTATGCAAACTACACTGTATATACATTACATGTTTAATCAAAACGGTGCCTCATAAATTTCATAATAGACGTAAACGTGGACACCAAAAGTAAGGAGGACAAACAGTCTACATACCAATGTATACGTATGTAGACAATCAGAATATTACACTTAAAAGATTATTGCCAAGCTTTAATGAAAAGCTGAATTGCAAATTCAATTCTATTTATTCTAAAGAAAATAATAGTTCGGTTTAATGATGAAACGCAAAAATTCAGGGATATCCCGAAGTGTGCAAGAGGGAATTTTGATGGAGGAGATGCATTCTCATATGCAGAGCAAATTTCGGCATCTTTTAACCCTCCTTGAATAGTTGTCAGTGCTCTTAGTTGTCATGTAATTTAAAACTGATGTCCGTTCTAAAATTTAACAAATATTTTGTTTTCCATGGATAAATACAACCTACTATCGGACACTCACATGGATGGCAGAACATGCAGGAGCTTTAAATACGTTGTGATTATTGCTGTAGAACATCCATGAAAGCATTTCCTCTGTGAAATTCATTATTTGAGCTCTGTAAGTTGAACAGATTTACAAAGCAATTAGGTCCGTCAGCAACATGGAAACGTTCAAGTTAGTAATCGATCACAGATGATGGTTAATGTCATGTGTCATCACTGTTGCGATGTAGAACTTCTGGCTTCCTCAGGAACTAATAGTTGATGACGCAATGTCATTTTGCTTTGAATCGCTGCATGTTTGTGAAACTACTCGAGTTGCACATATGGGACGCATTTTATTTTTGAATGGACTAAGTTTTTTCATCCTCTTACCCTTTCCGCTCTGAGTTCCATAACCGAACACGCCCCACTCTACTTTTCTATGTTACCGAATGACTGACGTAGCTTCGATTGTTTCAACGCATCTCCAAGCCCTTCATCCCATACGCGTTTGCTGGAAAAGGGACGAAGAATAAGAGATGCTAGAGGCATCAGCCCATCTGTTGAGTTCTGGTATGCACTGACATCTAGTCGACCCCCAAGATCCTGCTTTATAGAACTGTGATATTGAAGAAGTGGGCTTGTCATTCAAAGTGGGCAACCAGGTCTGTTTGTTCAGAGAAGTTCTGAACTTGTATTTCTTCCTTGGTGATTCCCTTTATTTATTACTTCTAATGTGAAATTTTCAATTTATGTTGTTTTGTTTATTCATTTATTTAGCCGTTTATCTTGACCTTTGCCATCGGTCGATTGAAGGCGCAGAAGCCGGGTGTCCGTCTAAGTTAGCATATTTTCATTTGACGTAAAGTAAAAAGAATAAAAAAATTCAACCAAACTTAAAGGAGTTTTCTGAAAGTGTATTCAGTAAAAACGTGAAGTGATCTCCTGACGATTGACCTATTAAGTCGACAAGCTTGGCATTACTTTTCTTTTACCATGTTTCAGACAAAAATTTACTCAATTTTTTTCCTTTAATTATAGTCCGGCGTGGAGACGTCCTATCTGCTTGGTCGGGCATTCGACCTCTGGTGATGGATCCAAGTAAAACGGATACACAGTCGGTCGCCAGAAATCATATTATCGAAGTGACCGACTCAAATCTAATCACTATTGCTGGAGGAAAGTGGACCACTTATCGCAGAATGGCTGAAGAAACAGTTGACACGGTAATAACCATGTAACCTGTATATATTATAATTATCTACAATTTTGATAAATTTTACTTCATTTGGCAAACTTTTAGGTTTTATTCATTATTGATTATTTACAAAAAGTAGACAATATGCGGTGAATAGTTTGCCATCCTGACCCGGTACAATACATATCAGCCCGCTATGTGTAAGCATAATTGTGGCCCCGAAGGAGTGTCAAATTTTGATAACCTATCTTTCTTATAATGTTTTGCTCGGCAGCATTATGGGCAGGTCAGTTAGTTGAGGATCGCAATTTAGTAAGGAAGTATAGAAAGTCCCTGGTGTGAGTCTGTTCGCCTCGTGAGGCACCATCGCTCTCACTTGTAAATCCCTAATTTGTTGATGGGTGTGAGAATGCAAATACTTATAATTTTCGACTTATTTGAAACATTCCATTTTTGCAAAGAATTTTGGCAGCTGTATGTCTTGCAAAATAATAATTTATTTATCTATGTTTTCCTATAATTTATTATTGCTTATACATCGAATACATGAAATTTCCTTGATAATCAGCTTAATTTCCGTTTAATTAAGGTAACTCTTAGTAAGATAATTAGATAACTGTAAAGTTTCATTCCTTTTGATATCCAATAAGTTTCATACTACTTATATAGAGGTACCAAATCGTTAGTATATAAATACAGGAATAATTTGCAAAATTTATCTTCTTACAACTGATCAAGTATTTTTTGAGCGCAGGAACGCAATCTACGCAAGAAACTTAATCTTTTGACACAAAATTCACTACATACTGACATTTTTGAATCGACAATCTACAAACTAGCCAATATACTTACTCTATGCTCTGCAACATCGTTAATGCGAATGAGACTGTTTTGACTTTGTTTTGGACTGTATTGTTTCTGCTGAATGTTAGTGTAAATCTCGTTAATTATTTAATTAATTTCCCCCTACTTTTATACAGAAAATGAGAAAAGCACAACATATTTAAATGTAATTCCTCTTGTGAGTGATGGTCGATGCACCGTCCGAAAATGGTAGTGAAATGGGAGACCGAGCTTATGGAAATTCCCCACGATCGAGTTGTGCACTGAGTCTAAAAGACACGAATGTGTTTTTAAAGGCATTGGAAAAAATAGGGAATAACCATAGAATACATCGCATTTACACTGCAAATCCGGCAGTAAAAATGGATCTTCTAATCTCAAGGGTAGTGAGTTGAGGAGGCAGTGGCTGTTGTAATGTTAACAGGGCACTTTTAATGTAGCAGAACGAGTGAAGGACTGCTCATCAGTGACTCTACTTAGGACATGGAGAGAAAATAATGATGGGCGTTCTGAAGTTTTCCAAGAATGCAAGAGGTATGATGAATAAAGGACTTCATGCTTGATAAACTTGGAGAAGAAACTGGGATTTGCTTTACTCATCAAGCACATTGAGTTGGATAATTCGAAGTTTGCAAAATCAATAAACTGCTTGAATGCACTGAACTCAAAATTGCTTGGAGCTACACACAAGTATCAAAATTTCATAAAAAATAAATCGAATTCCTTTTCGTTAGACAACTTCCCTATTAAAAGAAAACAAATTTGACTGTTACAATAGTTATTGCGTCGAAGAAACATGTCTTCATAAACATAAATGGATCAAGGAGCACACCAATAGAAGACATTCACCTGTACATTTCTGACATGATAAACATTTTTCAAGCAATGACAACGTAAAATTCTTATTCACACTCATCAATCTTTTCAAATAATTGTTTAAAATATTATTCATTTAGGCTATGCTCTATTCCACATGAATAACCATACTCATCCAATATCAGCATTTCATGATCGATTTTCTGTATTGTGTGTTCGCCTGGATATATACCACGACTGCATCTACGCTGTGTCAGTCTCCTATGATGGTTCGAGTTTCTGAAACAGTTGTGGGACGTCAAATATGAATAAATATATTTTCTTTAGTGATGGTGTTGACGTCGTCCCACCCCCTTGCTGCCGTTGGGAGGGGTACTGGGGCTATCAGATGTCCTACGGCCCCCCGGGCAACCCGTAGGTCCCATGTTGTGAGGGTTGTAGAGAGAGTGTAAGAGATGTGATGTTTGATGTTGTATGGTTGTGATTTACAGAGGGGATAGAGAGAAGAATTGACATATGCAGAAATTCTTTCAATAAGGGTGATTTGTTGGTGCAGAGTTTCGGGAGTGTTCTGCGTGTGTGTCTTTGGAGTGTTTGATCTGACATGTAGAGTAGACTGCTGGAAGGCCATCACTTCGTGCCACTGACTTTTCAAATGGATAGTCAGTACTCAGTCTGGCTTAGATTGACTTTTGCGCATGTGCTCAGATTGGCTTTCATTGTTTTTTGTGAAGATATAGGCCCATCGGAAGTGTCAGTGGTAGGAACCACCGACCGAGCTTCTCTTCCTTTAGATTGGTTTCATTGCTTGGTCATTCAATATATTTGAACGAACGAGGATAGGAAAACTATGTTTCTGTCATGACATGCTTGATTCTACATGATCAGGAATTTGATTTCAAGAACGAACAAAAATAATGTCAAACGAGCTGCTTGACTGTAGATACGTAAGACATTTGAAACCTGTCAAATAATTGAGAACATGATTGCCCTTGACCAGTTGGTACATATTGAGTGAGACTTCTTTCAGATTCAGAAGCAGCTACCTGTCAATAAGAGAGCGACGAGCATGCATCAATTACACGAAAGCTGAATTGAGTTGTAAACTTTCTAAACATTGCTCGCTCACAAATGTATTGATTGTTATCACTTTGTGATACTTGCATAACAGTTACGGACGCAAAATTGTTCGTTGTGCACGTAAAGGGCTTCGTTTGTGATTCTTCATGCGATAGACCTTGTTTACTTGTGTACTCAAGCCTCGGCCTTCAATAAATGATTGCAGTCAGAAGTTTCTTTCTTCAAAAGATGAAACCTGGTAGCAGGTGTCTGAAAGTCAGAATTGCTATTCTCCTATCTTACATTAAAAGAGAAAAAACTTAAACAGCACATATTCTAGTTGTGAGAGCTTGCAAATTAGGCGGAACAAAGTATTTTATCAACAAATTGTGCATTTAGTATTCGGTAGGACGATATATGCACGTCAGTGAAACTGCAACTGACGCCTCCAGCCCTGTTGCGAACCCGTATGTACAATCTTAATGCCTTCATGTAGTTTTATGAATTATTTCGAATTCGGGAAAATGATCACTTAAATACGGAAGCCATAGTAGATGAAAAGCGGCTGATAAAGCAAAATCTAAAGTCGTTTGTCAAAATTCAGTGTAGATGATATTTTAAAAGGAAAAGACGTTTCATTTTGAATATGAAAGGGACATTCTTATTGATCTAGAAGCAAATCGCCATTTGCAATCTCAAAGCGTCCGAGAAAACCAGAGTTAAAAATATGTTCAACGCCAACTTAAAAGCCAAAAATGTGACTTGAGATGCACACAAAGCGCTAGAAATTATTTTGAGGTTCATGATGCATCAATGAAATTTTTCGGAACATGGCGTTTTAGTTGAAATGATCAAACTATTTTGAGAAGGACAGATATTGAGTGATGGTGACAGCGATGTACAATCTGAAACTGGCAAATTTGAAGTGCTTACTAAATTTAGCATCACGATCTCGTCTAATTTCAAGCCTATATCAACTCCGCAAGTTGATAGATGCAATGAGAGTGGATCGGAATTCATTTGATGATGGAAGGTTATTCTTACTCAGTCCACTCTCTGTCGAATTTTAATTACCCCTCCGTCCACTCTTAACCTCTATGTCCCTTCTGTAAATCACAACCGCACAACACCTCTTTTCTTGCACACACATACACACACAAACGCTCACACCATTGGACCTATTGTCTGTCCCTGTCAGGTGTGTGGAGCGATTGGTCCGCCGGACCTCCTCCCAATAACAAGTAGGTTGTTGGTTCGACACCAACACCACGATGCACAGTGCACGATTCTTTGAGTAATTTTCTGAAGAGATCAGCAAAATTTAATAATGAATTATTTTTCTCCTTGTTATGTATTTCCGTGATATTTTCAATACGTCAGTTGTTAGGTCACGTTTATGAAAATGTTAAAATTGCCTCGAACTGATTTTCGTCAACATGTCTAACTCGTACAAATTCATCAACTATTTGTCAAACTATTGTAAAGCTTTTTTGTAAGAAAGTGGATAAACATTTGCACATTTCCGACGCATTTCACTTCCCTTTAGGAAGTCTTAGATAAATATTTTTAAATGCCGTGCAATTTCTAATTGAATAGTGATTGTCTGTCTTTGTAGATTCTATTCATTGAGTGATAATGAAAAGATAACAAAGTTAGGTTTATATTCTAGATGAAGTTGCAAATGAACAATGAAAATGGAAGTTGCGGTCTAAGAATATTGTGAATCTAGGTGATCGACATAGTGTTACTGTTTATCTAGTTTAGCATTCTTTTTTATAAACTTCGTCGTGAAAAATATTTTAGTCCGAAGAACGTTATCTACCACCTGTGAGGTAATTTCAACTGGAAAGAATGTAATTTACTGATATCTTTAATTGCCTCAAAGTTGGCTACAATTACGAAGGAAAATATGAGTAATGGATTAATGTATCTTAAAAGAAATGCGAACTCAGAGGCTGAAAAGAAATCATGACACGGAAAAAAGAGAACTGGAAGAAAAATCGAACAAATTAGCCAAAAAAAATGACGAGCATGCGAAGACAATTGAAGCAATGACAGAAAACCAAAGAATGCACGCCAGAGAGAAGGCAGAACTGATAAAATCGTTAGAGACATAGGAAGAAGAAATGAAGAGAATCGAAGAAGAAAACAGGAAATTGAGCATGTAAGAAAGAAGAAATCAATGCAAGAGTCATGGAGAAGAAACGTGAGGAAGATAAAGCCAATAATGAGATGAAAGAGATATTGAAAGACATCATCAGAAGATTGGATGTAATGGAAGATCAAAGACGAGAACCTGCTAGGCACATATACTACGACCAGCCAAGAAGAAAGCCATTCCAAAGACGACCAATTCAGTGCCACGAATGCGGAAAGTATGGTCACATAGCCCGAAACTGCTTTCGAAGGCAAAGACGGTACCAGAATCAAACTTATTATTCCCAAGTACATCCATCTCACATCAATCACAAAAGACAAATGCTTCAGCCAAATGAAGATTGGTTTAGAACAGTGAGAATCGACAACGATCCCAACAGTCAATACCCAAGATGTGTCTCAGCGAGTCAATTGCAATCTCCCACCAACACATCAGCCATGCATAAGCAGATCGCCACAGAACACTCAGCCACGATACAGAACACAAACAGATGATGGCATTCAACCATTTCGTTTTTAGTACGACAGAGGAAGGCAAGGATGATGAGGATAACTACGATAAACAGATAATTCAGATATTTTACACAAATATTAACGGCTTAACTCGATATAAGATAGAGCAATTAGATCTGATTCAGGATGCAGAGAACTCAGACTTTCTTTGCTTTACAGAAAATTATTTGAGAAATAAAGATGATATTCTACAGGTTTTTCCATTTCTTAATGCACATCTGCCATTGATTAGCGGCAATTTGCATTCATCAACGGCATTTCCCATGCAGTTTGTTAAATATCAAATTGTAAACATTTGATGGTGTTAATAAAACTTCTTCTTCATAAAAAAAGATGACTTCAGATTTGTTGAGAGGACACTTAATCAAGCATTTCATCTCACAGAAAACACGAAAACACCCACATGAAAACATGTATAGTATTGTAGAAAGTAAAAAAAGGTGCGCAAATTTGTTGGTCCTGTCCTCAAAGACCACAAACAGAGGAGGTATCAGATGGCGTACCTTCTCCATGAAGATGCGGCTGTAGAAGCATGTGATCACGTAACTTCTCTCAGATTTTTTTTGATCCCCCCTTCCACACACAATGATGCGTTCTCTGCAATAAGATATGGAATGAGATATGGGCGGTATTCTCTTGGATTGTTGCATTCAGCTAAAGCTAAGTTGATTGCAGCTCGAATGTGGCAAAGGTGCATTGTCGAAGAGCATGACAGCTGGTGTGTGTCCGACAGCTCAGCTGTAGATGCGTCACTCAAGAAAGAGACCACACCCCCTCCCATGCCCAAACAATGCTGAATGAATGTATCAAACAAACCCCGAGTGAATAGATTAATGACATGTGAAATTTGAAAATTCTCTGACCATTCAAATCGACCGAACCGAACCACGTGTGTGCGCGGTGAGGTTCTTGGAGAGATCCACAATGTTGCCCGCTTCGTCAGGAAAAAAATCCAGAAAATCCATCTCATCTGCGAACCATCATTGTGAGTGTTCTCTTCTACTTTGCTCTTTCATCTGGTCTGATACCGTTCAGCATTTTCCATCTTCTTTAAAGTAGTAAAATATTGTAATGATGCACGCAATGGCAAAGTACAGGCAAAAAATGTGCGCTTTTGTGGTTTAATTTATGTGAGTGAGCTTGCATTAATTTGCTCGAGTGTAATTTCCGGATTTTCCTCCACGATCTAATGATGCATTCACCTCATCTCGGGATCTCCGAGTAGAGGTCTTGGACTCATCGACGTTGAGCAAATTTACGTGCCATTTTGAGTTGACGTCGGGAATTACTGAGACATACGTCTCTTGACTGAACAGTATTGGACGACAGGTGGCTACGTCCGTGTTAAACTCCGAGATAATGATGGATAATTCAATGTTTGCTGCTTGTCTAACTTGAGGAATTGTTCTCCTTGTTCTGTGTTCTTTCCGGAATTTGTTCTGATATCAAATGCTAAATGCCGTTATTTTGCCGAATTTTAAAAATAAAATCTCGACATAGACGTGACACAGAAATCTATGCAACAATGTGACAGAATGCAAACAACCGTTGACCTGTGCAACAATGCAAATTGCCGCTTTGATGTTGGCAGAATGGAAAAACCTGTAGAAATAAACGGCTATACCGGTACTCATACAATTGCAAAAAAAGAAAGGCAGAGGCATAGAGGGTATATCGTTATACCAAAATAATAGAAGTGAAAGTCCAGATACAGAAAATAGATGGGAATTTGCTCATTTTCAAGATATCTGATAAAAGGTGGCTACATATGAAGGACTTATTTCCGATTATCTGTTATAGAGCACCGCGAGACTCAAAATTCAAGGATAAGAACTATTTTGAAAATATAAAAGACCATATAATTAATCATAAAATGAAAAATAAAATTTTGGTAGGAGTCTTTAATGGAAGAGTTGATTTCATGAGTGACACCAGAGCGACTGATCTGCCAATAAGGAAATCTGGCGATGTGTTAATAATGGGTTTTGGTGATGATATAATAAACTTTTGTAATGAAACATCGTTGATTATCGCTAATGGAAGATTTGAAAATGGTAAATGCACATATCATTCATTGCAGAATAACGAGACAAGCAGATCTGTAATTGACTACTTAATCATTTCAGAATCTTTAGTGAATTATATGCTATCATTTGATATTACGTAGTCCGTTTTATATACAGATCACTCACCATTTATTGTTAAAATGAGAGTAAATTTAAGATCCAAAACTATTCAATTATCCAAGCGCATTTAGAAACCATGCAAGACAGAAGTATTTGTACCATGAATGATATTGACTTAGATTATGATATAACAGAAAATGAAATAGTTGATGCCTCAAAATTAATGAAAAATGGTAAATGCGGTGGTCATGACGGCTTTGTCTATGAATTATTGAAAATGAACAGTGAGGAAACAGCCAGTTTACTGACTCATTTGTTCAATGAGATGATAGATAGAAATACTATTCCATGGAAAAGTAGCTGGATTATACCCATTCATAAGAATGGAAAGATTAATGAAATAACGTCCTATCGATGTATCAGCCTGGCATCTTGCATTGAGAAGCTGTTAACTAGGATAATGAGCAAGTGACTGAACACGTGGTTAAAAGCAAACGATGTAATAGATGAATCTCAAATTGGCTTTCGAAAAGGAAATTGTGTATTGGATAATATCTATGTAATACATGAGGTTCTAGAAACATATAAACGGAGAAAATCAGCTCTGCAAAGGTCTTCCTACTTAACAATGAAATCATTGAAAGAATTCGGAAACGTCAATGGCAACATTATTAGGGATTCGTTCGAAACATCAACACTACCACAAATGAAGTACTGCTCTGAATTTTGTTTCTTCAATAATTTAACGAAATTAAATCAGATTGAAACGCAATTTTGCAAAAGGTGCAATCATTTGAAGATCACTACTGCTACGTACTGTGTTATTGGTGAATATGGAATCAAACCAATAGAATATCATTTTTATAAGGCTGCCTTATTATATTGGCTAAAAATGATATCAAATGCCGAAAGATCTTTGTTAAAGACCATTAATCAGGAAATAGTCTCCAACTTAGAACAACGGACATATTTAAATACCTGGTGTTGGCGAGTAAGAAAACTTCTTTATAAACTTGGTCTGCAGGAGTTATGGGAAGATCAAGTCGAAGTCGATAAAACGAAGTACAAGTCAGAGATCAATGGATGCAAAGTGCCAAACATAGTAGCAAGGGTTTAAATTACTTAGAATTATGCAGATTTGAATGTGAAATGAAACTTTATCTGAATTTTGAAAGCTAATTCTTGAAATTAAGAAGTGGCAGCAGTGATCTAGAGGTTGAAATAGGACGTTACGGTAATAGAAAGAGTCATGAGGAATGTATCTGTAAATTCTGTAAAACAGATGAAATAGAAGATCTGCTCCATGTCATAGTAGAGCACAGAATTAGATTGTTTAATCGTATCACTTTGCTAGAAGTGCAAACTGATTCAAACAGATGGCACATGCAATAAGTGGGCAAAAAGAAATTTTTAATACCTTGCAGAGATAGGAAAAATAGTCGTGCGTCGCTTGCGGATTGCTCTGAATTCCTTCAAAATGCTCCAATCCCCACGACTCCTTCAGATTCGAAGAATTCAGATCATTGCGCAGAAGTCTTCTCGATAATGTTGGGCCCTCCGATCATTTTAAAAAAAGTTGGCAGGCGCATGAAAAAACGTTCACAAACTTCTCTGTAGAACTTGACATCGTCTGTCTCTCTTTGCTGTGTGATCCGGTCGATAACAGTCACTGAAACTTCACACAATTTGGCGTGTTTAATGTTGAACTGGCTGCTCATTGTTCGATTGCTATGGTATTTAGTCAGGAGATTGTGCCATTTCATTTACGTTACATATTCCAATGCTTCCCTTCTAGTCAAACGGAAAAAGAGACGGCCTGTCTAATTCTGTGTAGTAGAGTGTCCGAAATACGATGTGATAAGAAATGAAAACAATGTCATTTGTGATTGATTTAGATAGAATAAATTTCTATGCTATCATGAATGGATTAATGCCTAAGCAATTGAAATAATTGAATTTGTTCAGTAATAGATAAAGTGAAATCAGATCTATTTCTATGCAAACGCAGACATTGAAATTTGTCTATTATCTTCATCGTCGAAACAGCAGGTTTCATCATGACAACTATTCAGTTCGCTTTATAATGAATTGCATCAACCTCTAAATCCATTTGCAACCTTATCTGACTACATCGAGGTGAACCGACCAAACCCTTTGTGCATGCGATTTGTAGGATCTGCAATTCTATCATTACAAATGAGACATTTTTCTACTCTCTTCTTATAAATGTGATTTTGATATCGATTGATGCACCCTGGTCGGTTCACCTCATCTTAATAATGCTTAATAATTGGGAAGACATTTAGGACATGGGACAGTTAAGTCATATTGTTCTTTCGATGATGATTGTATGTTAACGTTTGAACAATGATTCAAGAAATGTGCACAGTGCAAAGATGTGTGTGATTATTCTAACAATTAAACTACATCGCGAAACGAAATGGCCATCTCTGAAAATTTTCAGATAATGAGAAGAATTGCAGCATCTTCTATTCGCAACTTTGCCTTCCTTTCGGCTGATATGTGAATTTCATTTTTTTTCTTCATATGTTACCATGATGTTTATCCCTGTTATGTTCCTGTTTGTCCATGTTTTGGCAATAAACAACTTATGACTTATGACTTATCTCCTTTCCAATTTCCGTCAGACCGTTGCATTCAACTTCCTAACGTGGATTGACCAACATTGGATGTGACTTCACACATCTGCTTTCTGCTTGACCGCTCTCCTTCTTCAGCATTTCAAACATTTTCCAAAATTTCCCGACAAGCGGATTCCGAAAATGTGCATGTGTCAGTCTTTTTCAGATGTGTTGGCTTTAAGTGCCTTGCATGTGCTAACGGAGTAAACAATATAGGACATGTTTCAATTTACATCAACTGAATTTGTAATGGGGAGAAATTCTGCTTGAGTGCAAATTTGTAGATATACAATACCTTGCATGACCGTGAAAGAATAGAAATCATTCTTCAGGATCTTGTTGATGCCCATAAGCTTTAAACTTCATTGCTACATTGTAGCAGACATGGAAATCCTAATTTCTCCACTACATTTACCTTGCTACTTACTTTGGCTAGTTTTAAAAAATTTTCTGAGTTTAAGTATAGCACTCGAAGCGGTTTGGCGATCTAATGATGAAATTCTCTC
Organism: Prostheceraeus crozeri; assembly: GCA_907163375.1. Lineage (NCBI taxonomy): Eukaryota > Metazoa > Platyhelminthes > Polycladida > Euryleptidae > Prostheceraeus > Prostheceraeus crozeri. Next base: position 120,754 of record CAJQUW010000286.1, read on the forward strand.
AATTTCATTTCAAATTCTGTCTGCAAAATTAACGATTGCCATTTCGATTGATGAACCATGAGTTTCCTCTTGAATATCCATCGAATGCTACTTCATATCCTATTCGTAGTCTACACACGTATCCTCGTTAATCATTCATCTGAATTAGAAAATTGCCAAATGCATTGAATAAAGTAAAAAACACTGCATTCATTCATTCCACGCTGTTTGTTTCTTGATGATCAGATGACATTTAATATTTGGATCGACTGGTGGATCACGTCTGCTCCATCAATCTTTCATGGACTAAACGCAAGATCTTGCCATCGAAAACGGCACAGGGATATTTCTTTGCCCCATGGGAACCCTGAGCGTTTTCACGAGATTTCATAATAAATTCAGTATGGCTAGTTAGATTACTTACCACATCTGGCCTACATCTTCCTGTAGCTCTTGCATGATATCTGACAAGCAGCTACCATCTGCAGCTGTTATGATATCACATTCTTTGCGTACTTTTTAGATTTTTCAGATTACGTCCAAGTATGGCCAGCATGGTACACGGTTCTTAAATGATAGCACAGTAAAATTAATAAATTATCAAATGATAACATGATTGATAATCCGAATTACATGCTGCGCGCCTGATCCGAATTACATGATTTCCTCAGCGTTTCAGATGTTAATGAAATATCAATTCGATGAAATTTTGTGAGCGATTTTGTATCTACAACTTAAGCTGAACTGGGGGAGGGGAGCGATAGCGATAGGATTGTGTCATATCGCAATATCTTATTCTGAATGGTTAGCATAAAGAGAAAATAGGATAGTTTTAAAGTTCGCAATATCTTATTCTGAATGGTTAGCATAAAGAGAAAATAGGATAGTTTTAAAGGACCGCAAACTTTCAAACACGTTAAAGTCACAAAATCAGGAGAAAAATGAAAACAAAAAAAATAATTTAGTCGGTCACGCACATTCCGAACAGCTGTGTCGATCACATAGCGCCCCCATAGTTATATGTGTGACAACTTTGAGCTGCTCCTAGAGGTAAAACAAAGCTAAGACATGAAAATTTCCTCCACGTAGTTATATATCCTACAAGTTTTATTTCTAAGGCAGAATGAAATCATTTGCCAACGAAAGTTGCAGATGCAGCATCAACTTATCGTACTATTCAAAAACAATTTCGTTCTTTTTCGTTGTGTGACATAATTTGACTTGAACATATTCGAACTTCAAAATTTTGGAACATTCCTGGCAATTATTATAGGATTTGCAACCCAGATGTGAACGTTGTAAATCCAAATACGACATTGAAAAAAGCAAATATCCTCATTCCAAAACAAATGGGACCATTCCAAAACAGATGTGACACCTATAAGTCCAAACCAAGTACGACCATTCCTAACCAAATCTGACACTTACGATCTCAGACTAAAAGCGACAATTCCAAACGTAATTGGTCATTTATCTGGTTTAACAAGTGTTCATATTAGTCTGACTATGTCGTATTTGCTTTTTCAATGTCACATATGGATTTACAAGTGTTCTCATTTGGGTCTCAAATCCTATATAAACTTTCCACCCAATTTCACAATATTCCCGCTATAAAGCAAGACTTTGTGCTGATGTAGTTTTATGTAAACGATGTCAGAAGACAAATTTTCAAATTGTTTCAAAATGATTGGCAAATGTGCTGTTAATGAGAAATTTGATGAAATATTGGCCCTATTTATTCTGATTAGCTGATATCACTTCAAAAACAATTTCACTCAGTGTTTACACGTGTATATCAAAGGTCCACGGCAAAAAATCGAAATTGTGAGACTCCAGAAAAAGTGCAGGGTGGCACACGTAAAACGCCAGATTTTAAACTTTTATTACTCCTCAAATATTCATCCGATCGTCATGAAATTTCGACTCATACTAGTTTGGAGTATAGGATTGATGATGATTATACCTGTTGTACTCAGAATTGTCAGAACATTCTGATTCTATTGACCGAATGACATGTACTCATTTTGTTGACATCGAAAATCTAGATCAAGTTAATTAACTTAACATGAATCGTATTCTGCACAACGAATTGTGCGCAGTCTTGAAGTGAATATTGTTCAGTTACTTCCATGTCATATAAAATATCATTCGACGATTAAATCACTATCTGAAAAGAATCGAACATAGAAGAATGGTTGATTATTCGGTTGCAGAATGAGCAAAATGCGCGGCTTGGTACGAATGGCTCAAGAGTCCAGTGGAGGTACAAAGGCTTTATCATTCAGAGTATGGCAAGAACGCGAGAGCACCGGATGCCCGTACCATAAAGCGGTGGCACACAAACCTGTTGACTAGTGGTAGTGTGGTGACTGTCAAGCGAGACCGGTCATCTTCTGAACGAACGGAGCAGAATGTGGAACGAGTTGTGCAGCACTTCCAGGAGGACCCAAACACATCTACCCGTCGTGCATCTAATGCACTTCAATGAGTCGCCGCACTATCCAGCGCATCCTCCATGACTATGGATGGCATCCATACAAGGTCCAGGTGGTGCAGCGATTACACGAAGAAGATCTGGAAAACCGAATGGAGTTCGCAGAACAGGAGCTACAGCGCATCCGAGCCAACCCGAGCCATTTAGTGGAACTAACCTGGTCCGATGAAGCTCACTTCCATCTGGATGGTGGTGAGAATCGCCACAATTGTCGTTATTGGGCCAACCAGAACCCTCACTTGATCAAGCAAGAGTCTATGCACTCGCCACGCACCACCGTCTGGGCGGAAATCAGCCAATCAGGTATCTACGGACCGTTCTTCTTCGAGACCTCCGTCAACAAGGATCGGTGTCTCAAGATGCTACAGGAGGAATTTTGGCCAGCGGTGCAGTCGGACAGAAGAGGCAGGAGCATCATATTCATGCAGGATGGTGCACCTCCACAGTGGGGACTTCCTGTGCGTGAGTGGTTGAACAAGAAGATGCCTAACAGATGGATGGGACGTGGATCTCCTAACATGCCCTGGCCACCGCGTTCACCTGACCTGACGCCTTGCGATTTCTTCTTGTGGGGTTTTGTCAAGTCCAAGGTTTACCATACACGGCCAACATCCATGCAAGACCTGAAGGACCACATCATACAAGCATTTCAAGAAGTGACAACTGAGATGTGTCGAGAAACTGCTCTGGCCTACCAAAAGCGACTCGAATCCGTCCTCGGGAATGGAGGAGGACACTTTGAAGTTCGATGACTACCAACACTTTTTTCTTTGTTTTTCATTTAATAAATGTTTTCTATGACATTTACCTTAATTCGTTTTGGTCATTATTGATAAAGACGTGGGGGAAATAAAGGGAAAAGTTTATCATTAAATTTTACATGTTAAGATACATTGTTGGTATGTCAATTTTACTACATGTCATTCGGTCAATAGAATCAGAATTTTCTGACAATTCTCAGTACAACAGGTATAATCATCATAAATCCTATACTCCAAACTAGTATGAGTCGAAATTTCATGACGATCGGATGAATATTTGAGGAGTAATAAAAGTTTAAAATCCGGCGTTTTACGTGCGCCACCCTGTACATTGGTTTCATCTTTCCTTTAATGGCCCTGTATGACAATTATACACATTATTACGTCAACGTAGTACTAATTGCGATGTCTGGAATATGTATTTTTTATTGATTATGCTTATAATTTAAAAAATAAAATTTGTCATATTGAAAATATAATTTATCATTTCATTACTTCAATTAAGTCTGAATTAACCTGATAATTTCATAAAATGACATTGGTCATCTCCTAACATCCTCAGAAAAAAGCTCATGTAGAACTACAATTTCACCTTCAAAAATGAGTGCGTTACACCTATGCTTGACAGTTACATGTAAGTGAATAGTCTTTGATTTAATTGCAAATAGAAAGATAGCTTGATAGGTCCAATTTCTGATGCTTTGACGATCATAATAGACGATTTGCTGATCGAAAGTTTGGAAGAATATCCCCTTCCCAGAGAAACTTATCATAGCAAGCAATCTTGTACGCCATCACGTTAATGCAAATTCCCCGGGTGTAATGGCTCGTTAGTGTTCACTCGAAAGATTGACACAATTTCCAACATGGAATAGACGCATAGACTTAAGTTTTTCGTAGTCTTAAGGAATTTTACCTCAATGTCCCTTCGATTCCAAGATACTCGAGCAAATTATCAAATCTCTCCAAAAGACAAGGAGTAATCGAAGGAAGTGAAAATGACGCAAAGGAGGAACAACTAAAGCCTTTAAATCGTCCTTAAATGGTTGCTGCTTCAAACGGTGACTTGAAAGGATGTCAGAAGTGTGACATTAGAGAGTCGATGGTTTCAAAACTACATCGCTTCGGAAAATGCGTTCCGCAAACATCGCAAAATGTTTCAGCATGGATCAACAGTTTGACTTTTTCTGTTCTAAAATGAATTCAGTATCGAAGCAATGTTAACAATGAATCATTATAACTGCTTATCGCATCACCAAATTCCTGTATACCGCACGCAGTACGGCCCATAATCTCGAGAAAAATGAATTGCATTTTATTTTCCCATATAAAGCGAATTTCAACGAAGTATTTTTAACTCGAAATTATGGAATCCATAGATTTTGATCAACAAAATGATATGTCACAAAGTAAAAATCTTCAAGAAGACAATCATGGGTTGCTAATTGCCATCACACGTGAATGTTAAGTCGATACGGATTAACCATGTAATGAAACACTTTCTATTGATAATTGTCCTCAGCGCTACTAATAACACACTCTGATTTGTGTTGCATGTATTTGAAATCGTCCGAAATTCATGAAGGGAAGGCTTTAACTACCGACGAAAAAGAGCGTTTTCGGTGACACAACCTGACTACGGAAATCAAGGATGGAACCCCAAGATTTTCGTTGGATGCGATTGTACTTTCTCTGTGCATTGAATACAGTGAACACACAATCCTGCAACGCTGAATGAATTAAATCCCAATTTTGCTGATTAAAAAACATCTAATGGGGTGTACATGTATTGACTTAAAACACTATTTATCCTTGGTTTCTTTCAATATAATCTTAGCATGTCGCTTTATACTGAAATAATATTTTGAAATTAACTATAGTGATTAATGTTTGTTTACAAAATAGCAATATAAAGACATGGTAGACAACTTTATGCTCATATTTTAAGTGTATTTTGCCCATTTTGTACATAGCGAATTTGTCTTGTAACAGAACAATTTTTGTTGTCCCCTAAAATTCGTTTTAACCGAGTCAATTGTATTCTTGCAAGAATGCTTTGCACATAGACAGTGGTTTCTGATTCCTTTAATTTTATTGACAGATAAAGTAGCAAGACAACCACTTTGTTTTAAACTTAATGAAATTCAAAATTATCCTCACCAAGGCCTTTCAGTAGGATCAACCCACCATCATCAGATTAATCCTACGGAAATGCATTGGTGTAAAGACAATTTTGAATTTCATTACGTTTAAACTAACGTAGCTCTTTCGCTGTTTTATTTGTCATCAAAGTTTAAAGTGGACTTTCTATCGGAGTACTCTTTCATTTAATTTTAGACATTGATTTTGGAGATATTCCTAAAGGCATGTGATTATACAGTATTTATAATTTTATTGCTGACTTCTATAAATCTTTCTCTGCTCGACTTTGTTGCTCGATTTGGTACGCCTTTATCCAACCAATACTTATTTATTGAGGATGCGTTCAATAAAAGCACAGTAGAACTTAATCATGTATGGTTACATTGTTAGCATCAAAAATATCCTACTCATCACTAGGTGAATGAGCATACCCTTATGTTACTTTGATCCACAACTTTTATCTTTTGCAGACATCTATTTCGATAATTGTTGACTTAGTGAATTTGTTTTGACATCAGAGTCTGTTTCAAAATTAGAAACGTTTATCTGCAGTATCAAATAATTGCGAACGTGTCTTCTGTGAAGGTTCAGTGCAACGTCTTTTCAGATGGTGCCGCTGTTGAAGAAGAATTTGCTACATCTTTGAAGTAAAGCGCCGGTACATGAACTACATATAAGTTACATTATGGCGGCGAATGTTAAAGTCGACTAATTCTTATACATGTTCATTTATACAGGAGCGCAAGCTTATGATGGAACGCAAGTTGATCAGAATGATATAAAATTTCGGAAGCAACCATTCAGAAAATTTTTGTAATGCCGAAAAATCAATACTAAAGTTATTAACTGCTTGAATTAGTTCTGATGGTTGGAAACTGAACCCGTCATACAGTATACGTTAATGATTAATTCAGTCAACACCCACCTTATGGGTATCCATTGAACCTTTCATTATCAACAGTTTTGATTTAACGATTGACCTACAAACCAGGGAGTACAATTTTCGCAAGTCAGCCAAAAATTTGGTTGCTTCTCGTTCAAAAATTTGATAAAATTTTGAGTAGCCTACAATTACAAGGTTGTGGAAAATTGTACTTTCATTTTTAAATAAAATACTCCCGACCGATGGCAACAAAACTTCTAAAGGAAGCAGCATATTCTAGTAACTTCTATTATAGGGTGGGCCGCGGATCGCGAACGCTGCGCAATTTCTTAGTGATTTACCGGACGCGGACGTGATCAACAAAAGTTCAGCACGTCCGCATCCCTGGTTTTGGTATTTTTTTGCCGATTCCTGATGATCATCGTTGCAGATGCGTTCTTTACAGAAGTTACGGAGGAGACTTCAAGGAAATATTCCTGCCTGACATATTGTGCCAAAAGGAGTTTCATCAATCCCAAGGATTAACTGTACATTGTAATGGGCCTAAGTGACTTGATGCAAACTCACTCACGAAGATCGGATTTTCGCATTCTATCACTGTTCTTTTTATGAACGAATTAATGTATTTCACGTCTGAGAAGGACTTTAGGGCTTCTTAGGACAAGGCGCAGTGACATGGAAGCTATTCAATATTCTGGTTTAGTTTATGTAGTTCATCGTTTGACGTAGAATTGTGAAACTCGCCCGAACCTTAAGATATTTGACCTCTAATCGTTCGGGAACTAGCACGAAGTGCACTGTAGCAAATTGTACACATCTTGACTACCACAACACTGTACGCCTACCGGGTCACTAGTTTGTCTTTCATAAATATAGTGGATTGCAAAACTCCATATATTTCCAACGGAGAAATTGTGAAACATTGGCTATAAACAAGATTATGTTAAGTTATTGGCTGCAGATTAAAGTTAAAGAGATATGTCTTCAATATTACTAGCACAGAGATCGTCTACAAATCATGCTCCTTCATATGAGCGGCAGTTTTTATTCAGAATTTCTGTTCATTGACTATAGTATAACATTCACGTGTATAATAACTTCACAACATTTTCATAGAAATTTCAACAGATATGTGCCATTTCCTCTTCGGATAGGATGTATGTATACACGTGCATTTCTCTCAATTATATCGAATGACCTTTCATGCAAAGGAACATGACCTGAAGTTTCTTTCTGAACTGATCATATTGATGAAATACCTCTTCGACGTATCTGCAGTCAATAATTTAATAAAGTCGAGTTTGCTGAAGTATAGCCAATGTCACAATTTCTCCACACGTGCACTTTTGTAGCAACCAATAGGTGTTCATTGCGATGTGAATGTTTCAGGTACGACATCACTCTAGAGAGAATCTTAGGTTAAGAAGTGAGAAGAGTACAGGACCATGGAAGAAAGAATGCGATGATGGAACATGAAATAAGTCAGTTCATGGACAAAATAGATGATAAAGGCATAATTGTAAATCGTTTTGATTGCGAACTTAATTGGTCACGAACTTTGCATTACCTTGAATATGCGGTATATCTCCTTTATTTACAAGACAAAAAGCACCTATCATCGACATTGACAGGTGCCATCTATTCCAAACTGAAAGCTTCTGCGTTCCAGTGATGTTTCTTGAGACTCCTTTATTTCGACGGCTTGCTTTTGGTGGGCGTTCTTATCCGATAGCTGCGTCTCGGATTTGGATTTTGCTCCCCGAGGACGTTCACTTGTCATACTCATTGTCAACTTTTAAAAGGTTTCGCAATGAATTTTTGAATTGAATGTTTTAATAGGGTTTTATTGTAAATTGAACAGCGACATTGAAGTCACAATAATAATAATAACGATCTTAGTAAAATGCCTGGCTCCCTCCACATTCCAGAGCTGGTCAAGGCAGCACTCCTTGGCAGTGCCCCCATTCTTAGACATACACTTGACCTCCCTTAGTCCTGGTAGGACTCCGAGGTCCGGGTGATAACATACACCGGCCGAAAAAAGTACCATTCTCAGTTTTGTTTAAGCGTAGCACGTGTTCCTGTCAGCAGTGTTAGTAATTCAGAGGTTATCCTATTTCTGATTTAATTGCAAATATGGTTAGTCAAATATGATTATCTGCATGGCAATGTAGGCATTATATACAATACAGTAGAAATTTTATGTTTTCTTAACTGAATGGAAATATCTAGTGACGATGATAATGAGCTGATTGCTCATTTCGGTAAATTCTCATGAATCATGAAACCATGCATATATTTATCTATAAGAAATGATTGACCCAAAAAAGGCAATATTAGCATCACGATTAGTGTTTTTGATTGATGCAACAGTTACATTCCAGGTGCCTTGAATATGGCTCAATAAACTTAATTGATCGAGTAAAGATCGTTGCCGATAAGCTGCTCTTAACTTCAGTAGAAAACATAATATCGTTAATCAGTGAGAGATTAATTGTGCTGAAACATCTGCAGTGTAGCATGAATTAACAGTGAAATAAACTTTGATCATTATCAGCCGTTACTCATGCTTTAAAGAAATTTATCTATTATGACAATTATCAATGTTTTTTTGTTATTAGTAATCAATTATAGCTAAATGCACATAAACTTTATAGTTGCTTTCTTAGGTACAGACCTATGACCTATACCGATTTCTAATTCAATTTCCCCACTATTTTCACAATACCTTCTATTCCCTGTGTAACATTACATTTTCCTGATTCGTAAATTATTACCACATTTTGATGAGTGATTCTATCTAATGTGCATGGAAACCTCAATAAATTGGCACTGCCCACTTGTGTCGTGTTATGATAGTTAAGATAACTGACTTTCTAAGGAGAATGATGATTATTGATTACAGTTGTAAATGCTGAATTGCTATATGCATTTTAGGTAATGGTTCTCCGCTCTCTTATGAAAGTAAATAGCCACTTAAGCTATTGCTGAGTTCAGCATGTTTTCTCCTCATGACATCATGGAGCAGGGCTGAGACCGGTTATATTTTTGACCGGTTAAAATCGGTTAAATGAGGATGCTAGGCATTTATTTAGTTGTCAAGCTTTATCGACAATTTTCAGTCATTATCACAATTATTCATTCACAATTATCGACTTATCAACAATATTTCATTATACAAGATAAATTTAATCAAACGTCGTAACCGATTTTAACCGATTAAGAGAAAGTGCAACCGGTTAACCGATCTCAGCCTTGTCAAGGAGCCAAAGATTATGAAAGTATCACCAACTGCGCTAGGTAATAAGAAATGTAAAGAAAAATGAAAGCGATAAAGAAAATTATGGGAACATCCTTCAAATTTGAAATTGATGTGCACTTCCTATTACACAGATAGTCGTAGATGTTCTGAAATCCGCATTATGTCTGAGAAAGAATTCTCTCAGTGCTTTTACTGAACTCTTCTTAGGATTTGGTGCGAGACAATGAGCTTATGCATTTTCATCATCAATGAATTTTTGTATTCATGACAAGAAACACAGGATATTGCCTGACAGTTCCCTGAAGCTTTGCAAAATAATTCACCTCTGACTGTGAGACACGTGCTACTTTCGCATTGTCTTAATAGTTGTTTCATTGATTTGCTTATGTTCTTATCGGTTTTCATATTTGCAACTACAAACTAGATAATGTTCTTATCTGAATTTATCGAAAATGCATCTTTTTGATGCGGATTGTCTTTTTTATCATTAAGTGAAATGAAGACAAACTCAGGTGTACATGTAATTTCTACGTTGAATTCTTATTACTTCTTTGTTGAATTAACTCGATTGCTGTGTATCATAAAACATTTTCATAGCGCTATATTATGGTACTGCACTATATCTCCATGCTTTAGACTAGGGGCAGGTAAATTCTTGTCGCGGTCCACATCGCGGATCCAAAGATATTTGCTCCAACAAGTGCACCCAGTGAGATGAACCGGTCGCAAATTCCTAGTTCAAAATAGTTCAGAATTGATGAGATAATAGATGGGGTTTATTACAAGTATAAGAGAGATCGAAAGCAATTTAAACATAATTTAATTTGTGACATTTATATGATATGAAATTATATATAAAATTTATATAAATTAATTAAATTGTGAATTTTGTATAATATTCACATAATTGTGTTATGTATCAATAACATAATTGTTATTACATTTTATCTTTATATTTAATAATTATGATATTTTATATGATATATCAATAAGTACATACCGCATCGTGTGCATAATTTTTTATGTAGTTACATGTACTTATATAATTTTCAAACACATCGATAAGTGCATGATGTATAATATATGAATGGATTGAAAAGTCAATTGTTTGATGAAGTAAAAACACTTTTTTTGTCGAATACATTATTTTGCGTTTTACAGTGGCTAGGTGAAAATGTTTGCGATGCATTCAAAAATCATACATAATCTTCACGCCTACTGTGCAATTAGAATTCGAGATTGTTTCACTGGCATAATCAATTTCAGATTATGAAGATCAGAATATTGAATGAAGAGTTGAGTTTTATGCTCGTAGATTGGTCTAGAGAGGATCTTGGACTAAACGAAGAATTTAAAACTTTCCAAATTTATGTCAGTGTGAGAAGATTGACACATGCCTTATAAAGCTAAGACTTGAGATGAACTACTTAAGATACTTTTCAGCGAGCATCGGCTGATTTGGAAATTAAGAAACGCATTGGAAATTGGAGATTAAGAATGATTCATCAATTGAATGAAGAAAATTCAATAATAAAAAAACTCTCCATTGATCTCCCTTTGATCTCATTGATAAAAATCTGAACTATTTCTGTGTATTGCGCGATTTCAGCAGCGGCACCTTTGAATAAGTAGTTGAGAAAAAAGGTGTTCGGAGCAAACACTTCCAAATGCCATCGTTTCATTTTTCTTAGAGAGAGAGAGCAGAAGTTATTATCCCTTGCTATATCCAGGTTAAAGGTGCTCACCGCCTTAAGGAAGGGGCCCACCGGCCATCATGGCATCCATCATCGAGCAATAGCTTGTGCTTCATCACCAAAAGCAGCATTTAGGTTTGTTAAAGACTCCTTTAATTTAAAACTTCATCTGATTTCGAAAAGTTATTCTGAGTTATTCTGGAATCGGTGATGAAGTGCGATACATCAGTGACTTATATGAAAGTGCCATAACAAAAATACACGAGTGTTTTTCAATAAAATACGACAGAATATGTGTCGAATTTCGGAGAGTCATCGCATGAAATTGCGACCAGAGATTTCATTCATGATTAAATTTTTTGACATTTCAATTTTATTTTCAGGCTGTAAAAGTGTGCGATCTGAATCCAGAACGCGGCTGTCAAACTATCGGTTTGCAGCTGGATGGCAGTCATCAGTGGACCCCGAATCTCTTCATCCGACTCATTCAGGACTTTGGCATTGATTCTGATGTTGCTCAACATCTAGCGGCAACGTATGGAGATAAATCTCTCAAGGTGGCTAAGATGGCTGCGCTAACAGGTACACGTTGGCCTGTGTGTGGAGTGCGACTACATCCTGACTATCCATACATTGAGGCGGAGGTGAGTATAGTTTTATACATCCTATTGGTATGTTCAAACTTGCCCCATAAACTTAGAGCTGTAGGAGAGTTGAGCATTCTTCCAGGACCATGGAAGAAAAGGCGGTTAGAAATGCAACGCTCATCCGAAGTGAATTACAAAGCCATCATGCAAAAAAATTTAATGAAATGTACCGTGCGCCTAATCCGTGTTTTGCACCGTCTTGTCATTGATAAGAACCTGTATCTGAAATGTCAGGAATCTGCTTTTGTGCATTTTATTTCATCACTTCGTAAAGTTTTGCTCCATGGACCTGTGAGATAACAAGTATGAAGGTCAGGTTTTTTCGAAGGATGATTTTCAATAATTTCAAATGTAGTTTAACTATCGTTGTTCATGCTCAAAGAGTAAGTCTCCATTGGTACTTTGTATTAGATGTGAAATTAGCTGCATCCACTTGCTCTTCAGAGACGAAATCAAAAACGTTAACTCAGAAGCCAGACTTTAATTTAAGTGTTCTTCTTGACTTTAGTGACAGTGACCAAGTCAATAGTAAAATATTATGCAGTGTTTCTTCAATACATATCTCTACCATAAAGCACAAATAGAATAATTAAAATATTGAGTTGCATCCTCTGCAGAGCGATGTGAACAGACCTGAATAGCCACCAGTTCACCCAATATGAGGAATTTTTAGCAGTCCCAGTCCACATCTCGTAACATCGATAGGTAATGTTTAATAGGTATCTAGCCTAAGCCTTCAACCTGGAAACTTATAAATAATGAAAATAACTCTCCAGAGCAGTCTTAAATGCATACATGCATGGATTTTCATTGCTTTGCAACATTAAAGTACGTGTGCTCATAACTAGTGATGACCAATAGTAGTTTGCATGGCATTCTGAATCTTTCATCATGAGTTATGCTTCAATTCATTGCGAAATGTGCAGGGATGGACATAGGGATGGGACCCATAACTTCAGAATGGGACGAAAAAGTTTGTGTCCCCAATAGGTCGAGAAGTTCTTTGATTCTCGAATATCTATCTAAAAGAGGTTATTTGAGTGTATTTTGACACTGGCTTCGCAATCTTGTTGACAGAAGAAGCTATCAGATCTTCTAAATTATTCCATCCCAAATCCTGAATTCTATCAAGGAACCATCAAATTCAAAACTGATCGCCACAAAAATTAATTTACGAGTAAATGAAGTTAAATTCATTCTGATATCAAGCCAAGTTTCATTTTAATAGGACGTCCAGCTTGCATATTAGAGGCGATAGCGTAAATGTAATCCTGAGTACACTCATCGATTTTCACGGGGAACGCGCTATGTCACGTGGCATTTCAATCAACTTGGAAACATAAGCGGAAAGCCTATATTGACTCGCAGTACTAGCGGGCATCCATATACTCAGACAAGGTCCTTATTTACCCGTTTTGTGACGATGATTTACGTTCAGCTCTCCATGGAAAGACTGTGATGAGACTTATTGTGATGTAAAACAAGTTATTCAGCTCCCTGGACTTTATTGCAGGATGAAAAAATAAAAATCAAGTAACTTAATTAAAACCCCGACGTTTCGTCTCGCAGAGACATAATCATGGGTAGCTAGTGAACCCATTATTATGGCCTGCATGCACAGCTTAGTCTCGATTAGCTGTAATAATAGAAAGGGAAGGACTTTTCTCGTTAATAAAGGGTCGAGACCCGAAACGTCCGAGACATAAATTTCTTGTATATATGTTGTTTTTAATCTTCGCTTAACGAAAGGGAGAGCATGTATTTTAACCTGTATATAACCATGAAAAACCTCCCGTCGGAAGCAATTAACTATGTACTTTTCTCCTCGATGTGTCGTAGCTGCGTTGCTACTTCGCCTTCAAAGTCATTATTCATCTTGACAACAAAATCATTCACCGATTATCATTGGTCGTTCATTAACTCAATAGAAAGGCTTGGGATTCTCATTACATTTAAATGCGTGCTGAAATTTCAGTACCCAAAAAAGAATGCATGGAGAGAAGATGAACACAAGTATTCTAATTATTATTTGCAAACGTGTGCGTAAGTGTGCAGCGACCATGACTAACGCGGTAGGTGTGGAAGGCATTCGTTCATCGTAGATGTTCGGCTTTAGAATCCTTTAAAACCTGAAATCCTACTCGCATGTCATAGCATTTTATGTAAGTAGACATTTTGGTGAACAGTTTCATGACAATCATGGATACGAAAATGTCGGACTAAATGAAAATAATATCGCTTATTGATCATCGAACATTCATTCTAAATATTATTATCGGATGCTATCATTTCTGTATTGGCTTGCTTCTGCTAATCTAGCTTCCATCTAGGCTGTTTAATATATGTAATGTCTTAAAAATTGTTTGATATATGGTATTCATAGAGCATCTATTTTTCTACATTTTTAGTTTCTCGAATAACAACCGTGGCATTTGTAAATGTAGTTGCCAAAAATGAGTAATAAGAATTATATTAGTTAAATCAAAATAACGATTGTTGTGGAATTGAAATAAAATTTCACTTTGCCTGCATAAAGTACATTTTGAGAATTGATCGTGTTTGCCCACCAACACGGCATAGTTACGTATGGTACAGATTGAAAGGACATTGACTCTGCCGACTATGTGAGCAGTTCATAGCGTTGGCATAAAGCGCATCTAATGAAGATGAGCACTGAGCAGGAATCCGAGTCAAGAGACGAAGGAAAACAACGGCGGAATCCGCTCGCTGAATTATTGTGATCTCAACGATCACAAAAAGCGTCAAAACAACTTTTTGGATAATTTTTGTTTTACATTTTTACACTTATGTAAGAAATTTGAACATCCAACATAACGGAATAACATAAATTAATTATCTATCCTTGTATATTAATTATCTATGTTTGTCCTATAAGGAATTCACTTTGCAACTGTTTTTCGATAAACAGCACTGAATTTGGCATCTTTGAAGTCATGTTAGTGCGGCACGAGCAGCTCTACCCCAGCCTCGAAAAAAAGACGGAATAACACCTGGTCCCGACCAAGCTGTGCATGGTAATCCTAGTCACGACTAACTATGAGTCATTTCAATCCAATCTGCGCTATGAAACTGTCCAGAAACTAGCGGAAGTTGCGACTAGGCTGCGCATACAAAATTGCTAAAAATAGCACTTTCCCAGTCGCGACTAGGCTGTGAATGCGGTCCTATGTCTCTGTGAGACGAAACGTCGGGTTTTGCTTGCTTGTTTTTCTTTAAATTTTTCATCCTGCAATGAAGTCCTTGGAGTTGAATAACTTGTTCTACAATCACAATGAATTACTTCACGTCAAAAGTACATGTGGTTAGCATAAGACTGACTTAAGTCACTTATCACTACTTTACTGTACACTAGATGTACTGGTACATATAGGCATCCTTTATATGGCGGCATGCGTTTTGCAGCAGCATAATAACAAATAGCCTACCAAATTATTTGGATGATGAATCGTTGTCTTCACAGTTGTAACTTAGGATATTAACATGTACCTATGTATGCAGACTGACACAAGCTGTTGAAATGATTTATTTAAATCCGTGCATCCTTGGGGTTCCCATGAATCGATAATTAATTAACTTCGTAGGATGGAATGGGCCTGGTAATAAAAAGCTCGTCCCATGGATATCCCTGCCTGTCTCTTTGTTCCACAATCTTCTGTGAAAATGAAGGCGTTTTGCAAAGTCAGTCTATATTAACTCTAATATTACTTTTAGTTTTAATCGACGAGTTTTACGCCCCGATGATTTGTGAAACCCAATTATTTTCACACTGCATTTACATATTTGTTCAAAAATCATCGCAGATCTTGCCAATTGGTTAGCACAATAAATTGAGCCATAAATTATAAGGATTCGGAATACCATGACAATCTAAGACTGGTTATCAGTACTTATGAGCGCATTTACTTACTGAATACAGCACAAGTATAGAAAGATTGCCTCGGAGAAATGGCTCTTCATTATGCTGCTTAGTGCTCATAATGCCAATATTCAGCAATCATATTAAATTTTTGTGAGTGTTTGAACTGTGAAAGAATGAATCACTAATAAAGGCAATTCTACATTGATGACATGTTTACCTGATTCTGAAGAACTCTCATATTGCCAACATATCTGGCAAATAAATGATGATAGGTTAATTTGTTGATTTTATACAAGATTCGATTCCTGTTTTGGAACATTGAGCTTTTAGGATTATTCGAAATATATTTACAATTTGATAATTGAATATCAATATTGAATGATTGTCAATAATCGAATAAATGAAAATTCAGTTTTTACATATTGAAAATCCTATTTTATTAATAAAATCGCTAGGTTACAGAATATTTTGGTTTTCTCGAAAATAGAATTTTCAACATTTCACAGCGATTACCAACAAGCAAATTTGACTTGCTTGAATGATTTCAGTAGATTGATTGCAAACAAAGAAGCGGAAAATGCTTTTGAAATGTTCTTTGTGATGACATTAGAGAAGAAACGATTTAATGAGGAAAGATGATAGCGAAGCAGAACGATGTAATGCAATGTAGCTCATATGAATTCTTTTAATAGGATGCCTAAACCTTAAAAGTTTCAAAAGATTTGATATGTTGACACTTAAGTGCCTCTGGAAGAGCTCAGTTTATGATTAAATGAAATTTGACAGGCATTGAATTTCAAGTCACTTGAGTTACAGCAGTGTTTAATGTTCTGTCTCAAATGGATTAAAATGGTTTTTCTGAGTTAAATATAGCTGTTTCACTAACAATTTCCACATTAACATCTCATTCACTCATGTCACTTGAAGAGGTACTACTTTGCGAAACAATGACTCAGAGGCACAAAATGTCTATATTACCAAATGAGTTGTCTTAGGCGGTTTATTGCGGCTGAGACTGATTAATAGGATGCTGATATCCTCTTAGCTAAAATAGGATTTTGAATTGTAATGAGACAAGTCATGCGAATTTCCAACAATTCTACTCCTCAGACTCTTGTTGCCAAGTATCAACGGTAGAAATATTTGTTTTCAGTTATCAATGAAAGAAATGTACGTGATCGAATTATAGTGACAATTATCGGCTTGCTTCATTTACTAGACATTCATCTATTGATGTTCTTGCGCATTCTCGACCTGCTTGAAACAAAATGCTAGCCGCTGATTCATCCTTCAATTATGCCGCCGCATTATCAGCTGAGCAACTTATCACGACCATCGCATCATCATCATCTCAAACATCCGCTGTAGTGCAAGTTTAGAATTTCTAGTAAAATAAAATTTGATGTCCGTTGATATGTGATACACTTGTCTATTTGTACAAAATTGACACAATGCCTGTATCTCTGAACCAGTGCTTTCCACGGACAATGTCAGACTCTTGCGCATGATGTAGCTTTTACATCATCCATGGACTACAGCGTGTACTGAAACAGAAGTAACAAAAATAGTTTTTACTTTCATCTTCTATTTTCGTGACCTATAAGTAGGGCGGAGAAAATGACAAATACAGTGCATCTTCGATTATCCGGACGGAATTTTAGTAAGGGAAAAGTATAGGAAAAATAGTAAATTAGTAACGACATTGTACATTGTGCAATTTTCATTAAACAGTCGAAGTATCGGAAACAAAGATATTGAACATTATATTCTAGGCATTCTGTAGACATACATGATGGATATATACATATACATGTAGATTATCCATATATATGTAGATTATTATCTAGGGGGTTAGTGATATGTAATCACATGTCTTTGAGCTGAGCCCACAAGCTTTTGCAAACATGGGATTTGGAAATTCGATTATCCGGATCCTTCACTGACTTATTGGGTTTTGGTCATCCGGATAATCGAAGATGCACTGTATAATTTTTGCTGGAAAATAATATGTTTTTTTGCCCTTCGTGCCCATTATTGCATTTCTTCAGTATTTCGACTCGAAGATTGTCAGGGTCAGTCGTAACGTTCACCCCTTAACAGCAAAACAATTTACTCTAGAAAAGTGTAGATCAGTTTAGTCATAATTTTCTAGTGGTTCCATTCCTAACCTCGAACGATGTTCCGAACCTCCGGAAATCGCGTTTAAAATAGAACTCTTTTTTAGGAATGTCACTAAATGTAATGTAAATGTAATGTGTGGCACAGTGGTTTAGTGCTTGGCCTAGCGATCTTTCGGTCTAGAGGTCGAGCCTCAAGTGTCATCTGAAGTTGGCAAGAAGGGCATTAGGACTGAAAGTATCGCGATACGCCATCTAAACTCGAATTACCAGTTGACACCCTGTCCATACATGTGATTTCATTAAGCCAGAGGTTGTCCAGTTCGTACTTCAAAAGAAGCATCCCGTCCTCTTCATTGATGGAAATGTCCATTCAATGGAAATGCCGCATTGCATGATAACTCCATCGTGGAATTAATGAAATGTCAACAGTCCGTGGCACAGTGGTTAAGTGCTTTGCCTAGCGATCTTTCGGTCCAGAGGTCGAACCCCAAAAGTGCCATTGAAGTCGTCAGGAAGGGCATTCGGTCTCCAACGACTCAGATTAAAGTCTGACTATATCAGCACCGTCCAAGCCCCCAGCAAGGGGAAGTTGTGACGCTAAACCATCATTTTTCAACACTAATAAACCTTCATTTAGATGGACACTCAAGTCTGCTTCACGAACCAAGAAAATTAGTGGACAAGCTCATAATAATTTGCTCAAGCGTATCGCGTAACCTAAAACTTACGAACAAAGTTCAGAAATTAAGTTATTATTATTCTGCTGTAGCGGAGTCTTGTAAATTTCCTAGATTTCCATGAGATTATTTCGCTTGAGAAGTTTAGTCGTCTAGAGGTTGGAGATAACACAAGAATATTGAAAGACACATTTCAGTTGTTGTGTCTAACAAGAGTTATCCCCAACATCCTACGTGACACTCCAACTTTACGACAATGTCTAATCAATCAGACCGTATACTTAACATTCTAATCATGGCAATTCTCTTGTAAAACAGCGTTGTAACTCATTCTTTAGCTTTGTTAAAATGTGACCTATCAATTCACAGACAACATTTCCTTGAAAAAAGTGTGTCGATATAAAACTAATAAAGCCTTAGCCTACGTATCGGAGCAACATCTATTCTACTCACTTTTGAGGCGGATGAGGTATTACAACTTATTACAACTAGAGTACGAATCTATTAGATGCGACCAATGTCATGACGCTACTCATCTTGTACGAGTGGGAGAATTGCAGAATTTTGTTGCATTTATATAGAAAAAACATATAATGGCATGTATTATGATACTAATATGTAAAATGTTGATGAATTTTAATGTCTGCATTTAGTAGCTAAACCATGCTCTAGTAAAGCCATACTAACAAAATCATTGCTTTCTCTAATCGCTTTTTGAAGCAGCTTGCCTCAAATTAGGGGTCTCCCCTCCTAAAATGATAAGCGTGCGTAAAGCACGTGTCCTGCTTCGTTCATCACAGTCAGGTTTGAGAGGTGAGCTCCATCAGAAAAGCTTGAGAGAAAGTTGATTTATCTCATTTTTTCATTTCTTGTCTTCTTCTATATTTGCCTAATTTCACTGTTTTTCTGCTTATTTTGATAGAGTTTCATTTTCCTTGTACGCCATGATTCTTCATAAATTGAATTTTTGATGTTATCAGAAAGTTGCTGCAGGAATGCGGTGTTTATCATGGGATAAAGTTTAACAGAGTTCTGATGATCCCCATGTTACCTGCATGACTAATCGACATGAAATATTTTCTGATAAAGCTATCGGATGAAGGAATGTATAACTTACATGAATTGCCATATTTGTTTTTGTATGTTTATCTATAATAAGAATCAAACGATTTCTCCTTTCTTGATCGCATTTTCGACGATTAACATCAGAGCTGTAACCGGGCCGCTTTTTCGGTCCGGACCAGGCATGGACCCGGCCGGGATGAATCTTTTATCATTTACATAATTTATCGCTTTGCGCACATTAAGATTCTTAATCAAAATATCGACAGCGTTAGCTGAGTGCAATCGCCTTAAAAGCATTCTAAAAAGCTGATTATTGATCACATGATTGCATGCTGTAGGACTTACAACATCTGTAAGCAAATTGATTACTGTTGAGCAGTTATTTGAATCTTTAAATGCATAATACATAGCAAATTTTCATTTGTTTTAAAAAATGTTGTGCTTGCAGACGCGCGTGTCTATTACATTTAATTTGGATCTCATTTGATGCACCAATGGCTGCCTATTCTTCATTAATTCATTAATTGTCTGTACCAAAAAGTGGTCGAGAAAGCATGTTATCTGTCCAACAATTCTCATTGCATGCAAAGTCCTTGTTCCCTTACGATCCATGATGCTGTGCTGCCTTATACCCGCCGCATCTTACATAATTTCTCAATATAAATGAGAGACCAAGTAGTCACTTGATTTGACGACGGGCTATCAGACAAATTCGTTGGCTTTTTTATTCTTGACTTATTCCGCCGTATGCCCGTGTTTTTTTCAGAATTTATTGCTTAAGAGTCATATTGATAAGCCATCATATAAATTGATTCAAAGAATTTAGATGATCAAATGATGGAAATATTCAGACAAAATGAACATCGGCAGGAGTGCTAAAAGCTGCATGCCCGGCCCGGGTGCTTACAGAATTTTTCTGCCCGGCCCGTTTCCAGCTCTGATTATTGTGGTTAACATACATGCACAGATGGTTTGATGGTCTTGTGGTTGGAGGGATGCTCTCTATCTCTTTTGACGCTGGCACACACCTGCCGAAGGCAAGTGACGCTGTGCAATAGACCGAAATATGTTATAGGCATATATAAAAGAAGACAAAGTCAGTCGTAAAATACTTAGATTCATCCAGTTTTCATTTGACACTATGTCAAGCTGAACTCATAATATTACACATACGTCTATATAACATGTACAAATTGTTTTTAAAGGTTTATGGCTTTCTACATTAATCATAACTGGCTGACACAGATAATGAATTAGTCATATGAGAAAATAGTCGCATATCAGGATGAAATTCATAACATAAAATATAATAAAAATTTAATGGTTTTGATTGATTTCTGTTTTAAGTTGAGAAATAAATTGCTTTTCAGAAACTTTTCGTTCAGCTGAAGGTTTTAAAAGAAAATTTTAAATCGTTGCATTAGTGTTGTCTTAAGTTGGTCGCTGTCATGAAATAGAGCAAAATGTTGGTAAATAGAACTGAATTTTTGTTTCGCATCTTCTATATATCGTTTACGTAATGTTCGATGTGATTCTTTCACACAATATTTCTTACGAATGTTGCAACAAATCATTAGCAACTTTTTACTTGTGACATTATGGTCCCCACATATACAAAAAGATCCACATATAATTTGTTCTTTTACAGACAAATTGTTTCGAAAGAGACAGGGGTGTAGCAGAAGTTGGACGAGCATTTAGATTAGGTATGCGGCGTAATTGATCTTTTACCTAGCGAGCTTGCGTTTCATTGATGTAAAGAATTAACAATTATATGGATTTCATGGCAACATATTTTTTGGGATAGTCACTTTTTATTTCATGCTTCTAGTGTAATGTAGCATAATTATTGACAAAAAGGCTTACTTACGAAATCTGGTTAGAAGTTTTGATTCACAAAATCCAGTTACAGAATCACTAACATCGGAGATCAATTGTTTCCCAACCTTTGACCATTTATTAGTGAGCAACATTTGTCATTGAAATATACAACGTCAGAAATAATTGCTCAACCCATCAATGTAGAAAGTCTTGTATTGACATGTTCATGAAGGGGAAGACACTTTTGTGCTGCTCAAAGTAGTGTTCGATAATTTGAAAGACATTGCTAGGTCCTTTTTAAGGGATAGATCCACACGTATGACTTGTTATTTATGCTCTGGTACACATCGATTAAGTATCAGACGAAAGGTTAATTAAACGTTTTACGATTGACTTTGTCTTCGTATATTTGTTAAAATATCAGATCATTGGCGATCTTAAATCAAGTTACAATTAAAATAGAAAGACATAGTTGCTTGTGGAAGACAGCTTCGAGTTTTGTTCTCTTTCTCAACTCCTCATGCACTTAAGCGCTACAAGACATGAACTGAATTAGAGTCACAGCAACTCGCAAGTCTATAGGTGCATGCATGCTGTACATACATCTATATGAGAACTTTAAAGATACAGTGCGCGATGATGCCGCGCTCGTCAGTAGTCAGATCTATATGATGCCGCCATCTTTGTAAATTGGGAAGATTGCACTGTAAGTATACATGTTTCTAAATTAATTATCTGAGTAAATGAAAACATTAATCAAGCTTCATCGTAGAATTTTCAAATCAAAAATCAATCGATCAATTTTATGAATCAGGGTCAGCCCACTATTTTTTTCAATGAGTGAATCTAACTTTGACATTCTATTTACGTCGTAGCAAAACTACAAAGTCTGTAATATACATGTATATCTCAATATCATCTGTACACATCAATTGAGTTTCATTATAAACAAGTTAAACAGTGCTTAAATTCTGCAATCAAGTTGTTGATATCAAATATTGGTAATTTTTCTCAAGGTATTCCTTGTTTTTAGGACGATAATCAGCGTGCACTTCTCTGTTATTCATGATGAGGACTTTTTGACAGATGGTTCAAATGCTCTATTGTTACACCCTTCCGTATGTAAACTTCTTGAATGTGAGTGTCTGCTTCAATAAGTCATTCAACTTCCCTAATATGAATCATACTATATGAATGTGTGCTGTACTCGGAGGATAAAGCATCACTTTCAGAATGAGTAGTTCAATGGAGAAGTCTTTATAAAGACAAAACTTTCTTGTCTTTCATTGATTGCATGTGATCTATTTTTTACTTTCTCAGAGACTGATGTGCTTCGTTCTTTCATTGAAGTCATAGCATTGTATATCATTTTGTCCATTTAAATTACGTATGAACGTTTAATGATAAGGACCCTAATAAAATCGAAGGTTTTAATTTATGCATTTTACAGATTATACTGGTGTATTTGAATTGAATTCCCAAGAACAGCCAATCACCTTAATTGTGGCAACGTGTTGTCAATGCATCACTTTATGTGGCTATTTTTCCATAATCCGTTCATAAAAAACCATCAGGTTATCGGAATACCCGCTAAAATCGACAAAATAGTTTCAACATTCGTGCTGCATTAATAAGAGGTACAAGTAACGGCTAATGTATGTAGCTACTAAACGTTGCGCTCGACTTTTCACTGATACTTTCAATGATGCACACCAAAGACGATGTTGCACTTCAAAGACTGAAAATTTCCTTATCTCTGCATGTTAAGCTTCTGGAAACAACTGGTTTGTCCTCATGGAAGGTATCGGACAATTTCTCACACATTAGAGATACACTGTACGAGCTGCCATATTTTTGTGTTCATCATAGATATCTTACGTTTCCAAATTTCACACTGTCCTTACATCTTACATTGTCTTTGATACACACTGTGTACCCGCTAGCAGTCTATTTTTTCTTTTTTTGGTGTCACATTCCGGATAATGCAATTTCATTTGGCAAGTCGATAAGGAGTGTTCAACCTTTAATTGCCACCTGCAGATTGTCAAGCATCGAGGTATTGACAATTAAGAATGAAAGCGATCCAGCTTTTTTGAAACACCAATAGCACATAGCGATAAAAAATCTAATTGCTCGCCGACTTTCCTCCAAGAATGTAGTGAACAGAAAATATAGTTATTCGAATATTCGTAGCTGCTTCATTAAATCCAAAGTGCATGCAAATTTATCTCGAACATATGAGTTTTCCATTTTTCATGTCTGTCTTCCCTCGAAATGCACATGGAATTGTTATTTAGGCGCTGTTGCAACTGTATTTCATTAAACGTTCGTTGATGTGTCTCCTGTACCAGAAATTGGACATTCCTGAATGTTATCAGCTGAAACTTTGACATGTGTAGACTTTTTGAAAAATTTTATTATTATTCATTAGTTTATCAATGGCTTCTGTGGAAACTCTTACTGAGAAGAGGCATACGCCTGATGAGAAATTCATTAAGATAACATTATTAGAAGTCAATAATTTCTGTGAGACATCACTTTGAAATCTGAACATGTCAAAATTTGATGTGAGGATATGAAGAAAATTGTTTCTCAGTTAGCTACTTAGTGATTGAGGGAATCATTCACTAATTGACATGTAATCTAACGTGCGCTACATCATTATGTAGACATATGTATCACGATTCGAAATTAATAAGCAGATTCTGAAGCATGGCATTGAGATTGAGCATGGAATTGATGCAGCTAGACTCCTCAATCATTACCGGTGCACTCTGACTACAGGTACAATTCTGGCCAAAAGTTTGACATAGTGCTTCAGAATATCGAAGAAATGTTTGAAGAATTCTTTTCATCACAGTGACAAGCTACAGTGGCATGTGAACTCGACCACAGATTTTAATATAAATAATAATAGCTTTATTGCTTGTCGGAGATATTTGGACATGGCATTATATCACAACAAAAATAATGCACACATCGAATCGAGAAGCAAGCATTAAAATAAAAAATCAAAAGTTAAGTGTAAATAAAAATATAATGAACGAGCAGTCGTATGGGATGGTCTTCGACGTCACTTTGCGACTACTGTTTCCAAGTCGACTGAAGAACCTGGGAGATTCAACATTGTAATTAGTGTTCTAGGACACTGGGCTGTCCTCGCAAGGCGCTTTCCGAGGTCGTCACAGAAATCTTGAAATTTCCTTTTGCGTGGCAGATGGCAGATGAAACATCCTGCACAATCGGTCCTGAAATTTTTTGAATTGATTGAAGCCACATTTCTTAATGTTGCACCATGTAGGATTTCTGGGTGTCGCTTGCGAGCAACCACATTAATGTGCAATAAACATTTCACATCACTTTCCTTGATACTGTCTCACAGCATGAGCGGGTAGACCTTTCACGGATTTCCAAAAGGACTTCTTGAGTATGTGCATGCCATGTCATGTCGCTGTCGATATTGAGTGCTAGGAGTTTCAACGAAGTGGATATAGGATGAAAATAGGAGTTAGATAGCGAATCTTTTGAGGGAAACTGTGACAGTGACCGCTTGGAATCGTTTGAAAACTCGTCTTATCTTTGAAAGCTCGTTTGATTATGTTGCTCTTGAAAGCTAGTCCATTTGTGGAAAACCAAGGGACAGTTTGATCATCCTGCTCCTCTGAAAGATTGACACTGATTTTGCTCCTTAGATACACATTTATGGCATTTAGGCAAACCAAGTGGATGTTTTGCCCAACAATCTGAACTCGATTTTATAATGAAGATCAAAACATTTTGTGGACAGTTTCAATCTTTTATCAATATAAAAGTGCTAATTTCCGCTCTTTAAACATTCTAGTCAGTCGTTTTCCTCCACCTGATGAGCGTTGCTTGAAAGTTCGTAAAATACAAATTGTCCACGTGCCCCTTTTGTTGTTCTAATTAACCATCTATTGTCGATATTGTTACTTTATATTAATTGGAGACCAATTAGACGTGTCCAGATGACAGTTTTCTACTGAGAATGGTCACCAGCTTCAGTTTTATCATATTCACATGCGCTTTGCTTATGCAGTGTAACTGAAACACAAGTGGCAAATTTGATTTCCTCACCGGCGGAGCTGAACTTTCGGTTTTAGTTTCGAAGTTTTATATCTAAATCGATGCCATGTAATCAGTGAAAACTTCGCAGATAAATGCAATGAGTGAAATCTTCGCGGACAAATAATATTTTGTTTAATCAGTAAAATGCATTGTGATCATTGAAGCAAAAGAATTTACAACAAGCTACGAAACAGATGAATGTCCGATAGAAGAAACTGCAAAATACTTTTCTACCGTAGTCAATAGGCACGGTGCTCCTGAAACAAGATTTAGTCGAAGGATTTACGCCACTCAAAATTCGTGTATTTTATGATTCTTAGATAAAACGCTTCAAACGCTTTAAAACAGAAAGGAAAAAATCCATCGACATTATTTTTTATCGATGATTATACAATTTACACAGTATTTCCATTATAAATGATACAATTTCAGCAAATTATTTTTATTACATGATATTTTCTGCACATATTGTTTGGTCTAATAAAGTCAGAGGACTTTATTCTGGTGAGAGCAGTTCGAATCCTAAGACTTTGTGACTGTTATGTCATCCATAAAGCACAAAAGTCTTCAAATCCTAATATTGCTACTTATCACTCAAAGACGTGCTAAGGACTCACTGTAAAAATTCTACTGAATCATAAATGAGTGAACAGGCTATTCCTTGACTCGACATCATTCTACTGTATCATAGTTTAAAATGGCTGTAGTAAAAGCATTGAAAGAAAAGAGAGTTCCAACTCAAACTGTATATTTCATCCATTGTATCTCGATGCTCTTAAGTGTCTCGAAGTATAATCAGTAACAGCACCTAGAAGCTGTGCATCATAATAAGGGTGATTATTTGGAACTTTGTACTTTGTCCATGTGTTGTAAAAATCGCAGTGAACAGCCTCCGACGGTTGTTCACCGAAGGAACCCAAACCCACTCCACGAGGATCACAGATCTTTTTATAGGTTATGTGATAAAATATCACGTGAATTTTCGGTGTCACAATAGTATTCAAGTCAAGGTAGCCTTGCTTGAACTTGGCAATTTTTACTTTGTAATCAGATTTCAAATCACTAGAAAAACATGAATCTACAACATTTTTTTGATCGCGAAAAGCCTTGACGTAGTTCAGACATCGTAATGGACACAACGCTTCTAATTTGTCTATATTCTTAAGTAAAAGATTGCAGGAGTTTCCATCAAATGATCCTCTACGGAGGGCATCTCGTTGGATATGCGTAGAATTTGCCCAGTCAGTTGCTCCCAGCCAATCAGCAAGCATGGCATTATAGACACCATTCTTAGCTCCAAGTAAGAGATGCAATTCCGGTGGTGGAATAACGTCGATGATTTTCAATGACGATCAGAATGATGGGCAGATGAATGCAATTTTCAAACTGCTTTGCCTTTCGTACATTGTCACTTTCAGTTTTCCATTTCTAAAAGTTATCTCTTACAGAACCAAAAGTACGAAGATCCGCTGATTCTGCAAAGTTTTTCTCTGATATGTTGTACCATGTACATGGATGCGCAGACCCATGTGCCATCAGTCCAACCAAGACATTAGAAGTTTTACATTTAGATCGGTTGCTATGCATGCAGCAAAATAGATTACAATAATTGAAACAAAAGAATTTACAGCAAGATGTGAGGCAGATGAATGTCCAATAGAAGAAATTGCAAAATGCTTTTCCTCCGGAGTCAATAGGCGACTTCAAGCTCAAAAGCAAAACCAGATACTTCAATGCATCACGATCAATGGTTTCAATCATTCGTGAACCTCTTCGGCAGTTCGGCCGTTTTCTGTAGTGAAAGAATGGTATAATGACTTTCAAAGCACTCCAGAAGTCTAACCCAACATTTTTCAATCAGGTGCGTGTGCTGGCCATAGGTCAGGATATCCTCTAACAATAATCAGATAACATGCGGCAACAGAAAAGTGTTGAATCACCTCAGCTTGTGGAGGATCGTGGCATCTATACAGCTTCTTCTGATTGATGGTTTGTAATTTCGAAGCATGTTAGCGTAGATCTCTCCTGTAGCCGGCTAACCGCAGCCGAAAAAGAAAGGAATCAGACGCTAAAGTTGTGAATATATGAAGCCCGAAGCATTTGCACACGTTTTCAAGGGTGGATGTCTGTTTCTATCATCCTCGTTGTTTCGCTGTATTAAGTGTAGGAAACTGGAAAACCTGATTGTTTCAAAAGAAGCTGTTGATTTTAAAGGCAATCATGAGCAATCTTGTAGTTAAAACACATAAATTTTGTAGTTGACAACACAAGATTTGAAGTTGAATTACCTTGTGGCAACGATAGTCGTCTGAGTCTTCTTGACTTCTGCGTTACACTGCATGCCTCAGATGAACCCACTTCCAAATTTTATCATAAACCAGCAAAGAAAAACCTTTTATACATTATCGTTCCCATATGCCTCAAGCATCGAAACTGAATTTTATAAGAATCGAGAAAGACAGAATAGCAGAAGGATGATCGAATTATGTGATATATAAAAAATATGAGAATAATTTTGATAGAACTCTTCAACTCAACGGTTATCCTGATTCAATGATCAAAATCGCAAGCAATAAACAAATGAAAGGAAAAAGAAAACAAAGTGAACATAATGTTGAATACATGTATTTCCCATTTCCTTTAGTTTCAGAAAAAATACAAACAAATCAAGAACGTGTTTCGCCGAGAAAACATAAATGTTAGAGTAAAAAAAGAAGAACAAAACCCTACGAACTGCTTTGAAGCAAAAACAACCAATCAAGAGTGTACACTCCAAAATTGTCCCATCAGAAACAACAAAATGTGTTTCCAAAGGTGTGCACTGTATATCAAATTACATGTGACAAGTGCAAACATTTTTATATTATTGGCAGCACCATTAGACATTTGCACATCCGCTGTCGTGAACACACCACCAACATCAACTTATCCGCATTCAAACACCTGCAAACGCGTAACATTTCAAAGACAATAATAACAACAACAGTTTTGTCATCTGATAATGATTCAACCAACCTTCGGTTGAGAGAAGCCTACAACATAAACAAGTTACAACCCAATATCAACTCAAGACACAAACTTGACAGTTATAGAGATTTTCCCTTTCGTTGACTTTATTATTCCACAGCAATCAGATTTTTAATTCACATCCTATTTCTTCCCTCTTTTTCTTCCTGTCAAGCCATCTACTATAAATGCTATTGGTACTATGTAACTCTTTACTACCTGCCGCATGGCTTCTCTTCTCTTTCCATAGTTTTGTATCTTTTGTATGTCCTTTTTATATACAACTTTATTCTGTAAATCATTCACTCACTGCCTGATGATAGCTACGGATAGTAGCAGAAAAAATATATTGCACTAATTAGCAAATACAGATAAATTCTACCAATTTACTTGGCGCTTTCCAATCTCTAAAAAATAAATAGCAATCTTGTAGACTCACAGTACTCTTTATCGGAGGCTCAACAAAGTCAATTAGAATCTCCAGATCAGCACCTTGAATATTCAAAAAACGACGAAATGTACAAGTTGTTAGAGGGTGCAAGAGAACAGCTCCATACGCGGATGAGCCTATATCAATCGATCGGAAAAGCATCGAGACCTTAACGAATTCGCGCATCTAGTGAGACATTCGCATCAAGTCATTGGTGTCTGTTTTATACCAGAAGAAAGGAGGTTCATGTTATTAGTTTTTGGTTTAACAGTACATGCTTCGTCTTGTATTTCATGAACATCATGGCAAAACACAATAAAGAAATTACATGCGTCATATAAAATTCTCCAATTGAATTAAACAGCACGAAAAAAATTCACATGTGTTATAAGTGGTCAAAATGAAGGCGTCATCGACAGCCCAATCAAGTTTTATTCGACTTTTGAGACATTCGATATATTGCCATTCAGCCCCTGAAGAAGATGAATTTTCGCTTGGGTCCTTCTTGCATGCTCTGTGACATTTTAATCTTAATCTCAACACTCTATCTTATCTACCTTCGATAGCTGCTGAATAATTAATCAATTGTTTTAAATATGCCCAAATTAATCAACTATATATGAACAAAAATTTGCAGCCTTATTATTGATTCTGATATCTCCTTAATGTTTAGCTATATTATGAAAAGATAAAGATAAATATACAATTATGGATTCTTGCATTTTACATTGTGTTCTCTACTTGTACTAATTTAATTGCGCTGATCAATTGATTTAAAATTGCGGTCTGTCAATAGTGGATCGAGACTCAAACCCAGTGTAAAGTCGGTAATAAACGAAAAGTGATAGCAAGAGTAAACAGGCGTCAGTAGTAAGCACATTCCAAATTCAAGCCCAAAATGTGAAATGCTGAGTCATTGTCCGTGGTGTGCCGGCCAGGTTGGTTCACGTTCACAACATGTTCGCTGACTCCCCCCCCCCCCTCCCCCCTCCCCCCCCCCTCGAAAACGACAGAGTGTGAGACTCGGATGTGTTGGTCTCGTATGGGTTTGACGTGGCGACCGCCTAGGTTGACGTGGGCGACCGTCTAGGTTGGTCGTGGTGAATGGTGAAACGGACTTTAGATCGTGATCACGTAAAATTCCGCATCGTAATGGTGAGTTTCAAGGCAATCGTCGATAAAAAAATTTTCTTCAAAATTTTAACAGAGTTAGAATTTGGGACGTTTTGGTGTGTAGCGCCCAAACGAAGCATCGGATGAGAAAACGGAGGCCAGATTCGGATTCAGCGTGAAATTCTGCATCGTATGGTGAGCAAGTCATC
>CAJQUW010000287.1:0-17954 GCA_907163375.1 Prostheceraeus crozeri
CAGGGTTTCTACCAAGCCTGATAACCTGGAAATCCTGATATCTCCGAATACAATTCCTTAGCCTGGATAACCTGGATATCCTGGATACCCACCTGATCTTTGGCAGAATTTAAGTAGTAATAGCAAGCAATCACTCAATCATTTATGAAATATTTTGCTGATTTTTTTCGCCACGAGGAACACACGAATATTCTTTGTCTCGGAATCGGTCCATAATGGCAATAAAAACTCAGCTTCACAAATTGAATGTTTCCAATCCTAAATTTGGGACCGATTCGTGAGAGCCTCACATAACGGATATTGTCTCTTGAAAATCAGAACGCCTTCAGATTGACTTCACAACCCCGTGCAGGTTTTATATAGAAACAGAGATAACTATTAAGGTGGTGTAGCCTCAAATACCGCTGAAAAAGAGATAACAAATATTGCATTTGGAGATTGTATAAATAATATTGCTACCTATGAAATACGGACACATATAATACACAGAGAGTATGAACCCTGACCCGTTTGGCAATTAAGTAAGTAGTCCTATACTGTAATTATCAATTCAATTTGAATGAAACGTTTAAATTAATAAATAAATGCTATTTCATTGACTCCAGCAATCGAGTATAATTTTTTTTTGCAGACGATGAAGATCAGAAAAACCGTTATCTAAAGAAGGACCATTGCCTGTGTAATTCAGAATGACTATTCGGCCAAGGAGAACATTATATCACTGTGATATGAAATGTAGGTCCATAGGTATTATGAAGTTTTATTCTTCCCCTATGTGACCATATTTTAAGCAGCGTGGCTTGCATATCAGGGAACATTCCCTATATGGACATAGAATGTACTAATGCCTGTGGATGACTGTGCGCTTTGATTACATACAGCTGGGGTGTATTCTATTAGAACTGTCGCCGATGATACGTCTTATGGAAGTCTCCAATGAAGTGTATACCATGAACCTTGTTCCCAGAATAATCCTTGGTTTAACCCTTATGTCGCCGTCTAATGTATGTGAACTCTAACGACCATATACATGCGGTTCCACCCGACCAATAGTTCTGCTCTCATATTCAGACCCATATTCCGGTGCTTCATCATCGGTTGATATCGGTCATTGAAATAGCCCTACGAGGGTCCATGTCAAAAAGTCCGTGCCGCTGATGTTAGTAAAAGTCCAAAACTAGCTATTAGAACAACGTATTCTATCTTAAAAATCCTTCAAAATAGTCTCCTGCCCGACTCAATTA
This sequence comes from Prostheceraeus crozeri, assembly GCA_907163375.1. Taxonomy (NCBI): domain Eukaryota; kingdom Metazoa; phylum Platyhelminthes; order Polycladida; family Euryleptidae; genus Prostheceraeus; species Prostheceraeus crozeri. The sequence goes on from CAJQUW010000287.1 coordinate 1,245, forward strand.
GCACGATTCCAACGATTCTGGTAATCTGTTGACATGCCCCCAGTAGGGCTTAGAAATGACCACAAAATCTCGTATTCATCCCTCTTTTAAATCTTTTTGTCACTTTCTATATTGTTTGTGACTGTGGTCTTATTACCCTATGTATCCGAAATTTCATTGCCAATTAAATGATACAATCGACGAAGTTTTCCTCCATTTTTACCCTTATGTTTTTTATATTGTTGATATTCGTTAATTGTTCTGGCAATTCGTCTGCCTCTATCGAGTTGTCCCTATTAACCTAATTCACCCAAACCTGAATGGTGGCAGCCTGAACGATCTTCCCATGATCTCGTTTAGGGATCTGGAAACTGTTCGGGTTCCGCGTTGATTTCCTGAACATTCGCCTGCTTCTTAATAATTTGCGGACCGTGATGAATATTTTTGTGTAATATCCTATGCCGAACACCTGTCCCGTGTTTCCAACAGAACGAACATTGACCGGCAGTGATTTCGTAGAGAAATTGTTAAGTTTTGAGGCGATCGAAGATTCAAGCTGCTGAGAAAAACTTGCTCAACACACACTCATTTCCGAACAAACGATAAAATCGAAAAAAAAAAAAAAATATCGAAAAAAAAAAAAAAAAACGCCCACACCATAGTACGATCCTTCCAAAAGAAGTGGATTTCCTCTACCTGGGCGGCCGTCTCGAAACATTCAATACAGAAATCGACCCCATGGATCAACCTTGGAACATTCAATTTCAGAACATATATCAAACATCAGCATGGAGAGCATTATCCGTCCATCAATGATGGATAGTGAAGTAAGTAAACCAGGGAAGTGGAAAAGGAGCCTTTTTTTTGTTAGTTTTGAAGCATGTACCTACTAACATTTTTTTAGATGTAGCATACTGATGTCGTATCACGGGACCTATATTTATGTAGCTCCAAAGATTTTAGTGGATTGTGGCATTGGTAAGACACAGAGACAGGAAGCCTGGCAGAACATGTGAGCTTATGCAAGAAGCGAATTGGCTTGAAGCTATAACCGTATGTAGGCGATAAAGTGTTAATTCCGAGGAGTTTCAGCGCCAGTGTAAGTGTTTTGACAGCAAGCGCCAGCCACCCGTGATAAAGAAGCGAGTGCTGAAAATGAGCGTTGCAGCACCAGTGTATGCAAAGTGGCTTTGCTATTAGTGCACGTTCGTTTAGTTTAGGAGGGGAGGCCTACATTACGATTTGTCATTAAGCCTTTAATAAGAGAGCAAGACTTTTTTCCAATAATAGAAATTCGGATAACCCGCAAAAACTAAATCAAGGCGTCAACTCATATCATAAGACGGTCTTAGTCAACACGACCACTTAGAAATTTGACCTAATCTGAGCGCTCAACCACCCTGGTTTTGTTCATGGAATCTGATTTTATGAATGATTTCCAAGTGTTGAATACCGTTTACACCCAATACTCAAATGTAATATTGTTCCGACACTGGAATTGTAACATCTGCACTCCAAATTTCCGCGTCAATACTAACACATTTAAAAGAACCCAACAATATTCAAAACCACTATTGGTTTGAAAACACTAATGCTAACCATCAGCAACAACAAAATTCTCAAAAGGTGAACATTGCATTGATTAGGAAACCACACTAAAACAAAAGAGCATGGGCTGCAATTGTGTCCGAGGCACCAACACTTTACTACTTCCTGACGCATGTGTGTGAGTTTTCAGTGGCCAAAAGCAAACACCTAGCACTCCGACACGTCTTTACTCCGATATTTGACCCTTAACCCACTGTGTAAACGCTGTGTCTGCGGATTGTAATCTGCAGTGGTAGGCCTATCCATGCATGTGCATTGCCACGTGTGCCAACAGCGTTGAAACTAGGATTTAGTCGTTGACTAATGCTACCAGAATCAGTCAACAACAAAATCTCACAAAGTGACATAGCATTATGATAAGGAATCCACACTAAACAAAAGAGCAGGGCCTGCAATTGTGTTCCGAGCACCAACACTTACTTCCTGACGCTATGGTGTGAGTTTTTCAGTGCCAAAAAGCAAAACCACAAAGCACTCCTGACAACCCTCCATATTTGACCTTCCACCCATTGTAAAGCCTGTCGGATTTGTATTCTGCAGTGTAGGCCTTATCATGCATGTTGTATCACGTGTGCAAGCGTGAACTAGGATTTAGTCGGAATAACAATTGACTCACAATTACAACATGAAGCCTATGAATAATGTTTTACGTTATTTTTGTCATTCTGATCTACCTGTACATGATATAAATTACCTAAGTCTTAACCATGATAAACTGTTTCTTTGTAGTGCATTTAAATCAGCAGAAAATGAGAATTCATTATCCATCCCTATACTTCAGATAATCATCCTAACTATAGCACACCTATTCCACAAGTGAATGAATAGCTGTTCTCACTTTTTACATGTATATGTGAAGGGAGACTAGGGGACTAGAGACTTAGCCTGATGTATTACGCATTGAGTTTTGAATTACGCACTACGATCTGAGCCCCCATACCGGGATCAAAACGTTGAAATGGTCCGCTGTGTTGGTTGTTAAGAAAGGTCCTATACCTGGTTTTTTGACTATGGCCAAATTTACACTATTTTTTCCCGAGCGATTTCCTGTATTTCCCAAATTTATTACTGCAAAGCAATGAATCCATTCGCAATAAAATGAAATTAATTATTCAAACTGCCTAATTGATTGGCTTGACTTGCATAGTTCTACATTTCAACCAAAAAAAACTACATGTTCACTGTATAATCTTTTTGCTTTTCAAATCAGAATAAAACAAATTGAAAAAATACGTGAAGGCAAAGCATCGACTGACGCATTGCCATAATTTATGTTCAGATATTACGTATCATCATTATAAATCACAATCCCACGGAACACATTGAGAAAGATGTACGAAACGATAAACGACCTAGAATTTTGAAAGACAAGCCAGAGATAAGTTAGGCAATATATAACAAAGGAATGGGGCTAGTAGTAGGATCGCCGAAATTCTTCGGTTCAAACGTAAATCGAACACATATTTTCTCCAGGGGAACTGGTATATTTCATTAATTACCGAAGTCATACTAGGTGTCTAGCTAGGTACCATACGTACCACTAGGTGTATATAGTGTCTAAAAATGAGGTCTACCTACGCGACGTCTCTCATTATTCCATTGTGTAAAGATTGGCATGGATATTTTGGACATGATTAAAAAATGTTCCATTGATTTTCCTTTTCCAGATGGGGCAAATACAAATGCATATTCAAACGTGAGTGGGTTAGATAACAACTGCTGTTATCCCACACAGTGGAAAGGCGTGCTACAAGCTGTGTCAAGCGACCAACATCGCGCAATTTTGCAAAGCTTTGCAACAAAGCGTTTGACATTTTCAAACATGGGAAAGTCGGCTATCGATTCTCATGCAAGTCCGGGCCAACTCATAAATACAGAAAAATCGTGAATCGGTGCAAGGGCACTTTCTGGCTAGCATCCTCTAACTCAAAGGCAGATTCGTCTAAAGCCCAAGTCCGCCTAACAACCGCTGAAATCTTCCAAGGTCCTCCACTGGCTGCTGAATCCTCCAAGTCCCAACCGAAACCGACTTGAAATCCTCCAAGTCCGCTAACCAAACCGCTGAATCTACCCCAATCCGCCACTGCTAGCTGAATCCCTCCAAGTCCAACCGAAACCGCTGAATCCTCCAAGTCCGCCGTATCCGCCTGACTCCTCCAAGTCCCGACCGAAAATGCCTGAACCTGCAAGTCTGTCTCAAGGTCCTCCAAGAGCCGTTTCATCACAGAATCCAAACCGTGACGGGTCCTCATTTTAATTTATTCAACATGAGACAAACGAACCAGCCTGAAATCGATTTTGGCCCCCTCGCCTGGTGTCCAAGAAAGCACCGTTCATAATAACTCAAGCAAACGATCACGGGAGACCATTTATTATTTCGTGCAATGATTATCCTACCAACAGCGCTATGTGCTCAAGTCAACGTTACCAAATGGCAAAGGAATCAAATTGGCCTATGTGACTATCTATGGCCTTAGTCCACCCCCCAAAAAGTTTTTTTTTTTTTTCTCGAAGGAAACCATTGCAGAGTAGCACAATCGGTCCATTTGCAGTAAATCTTTTGATGAAACCCACAACGAAAGCTTCCAAAAAGGGCCAGATGGACATTTGGCTGCGATATTATGACAATAGTTCGGACATCGTTTCACTCCCGATTACTGACGTCCAATATCTCTTGGTCAAGCCAGTTCACAAGATCTACTGAAAAGGTCATTGAAGGACTTGAGAAGGGTGTTCGCAATTGATATCAAGACGCTCCTTCAATCAATCCTTGATGGTCCAAATGTGAACCTTCTATTATACCAAACTTTTTTTCCGAAGACTTACCATGACAACCCAAGAAAATCGCTGATCGACCCAGGAGTTTGCTCGTTACACGAAAGTCATAATGCACTTCAACACGGGCACCAGCACACAAAGTGGGGTCTGCAAAGCATCCTGCGTGCCATTATCTGTTGATGGAAAGATTCGCCTGCTCGTAGAGCGGAATATACAGTAATCTCACAGATTCACGATCATTATCCTCAGAAGTTTCTGCAAAACTCGTTGGTGGAAAATCAAAGTTGCTGTCAACGTGCGATATCCGTCTTCGACAATCTGAAGTCAAACCGGAAGCCCAACATCCAGTCTTTCGATATTGTGAAGGAAGCCACTCGGGATGAGCTGTGCAAAGCAAAACTGGAATTTCCCTTCAAGTTCATGGCATCAGAAATGGAACCGTTTCTTGCGACGATTTCAAAAGCCCGAGAAACCCTTTGGTCCCCTTCTTCGTATGAATTCCTCATGAAACACTGTCCTGTGGATAGCCTTCAACGCATAGTCAAAAGCATCTGCAATTGAAGAATGCGGTTCCCTCCTTTTTCGAAATTGAAGGAACTTGGATCTGAGGAAAAGAATCCAATTTTGAATACTCAACATTCAATGTGATATCGGATTTGGTGCACAACGGGCTTTGCCAAAGAAATTTGCATCCTCAAAGAAAGTTGGAGTTTTCTTCAGTCACAGGCCAGAAATTCCTGATCGGGATGATTGAAAAGCTATTCGAGAGAAGTCCACTGAATTACCGGTCGATTAAGAGGGTGCCTCGTCCCTGTCTTCCCAAGGAGATCGGTGCAGCAAACCCAACACCTGCGTCAAGCGATTTGGACGTACTGCTGGAGGAACTGCTGAAGGCTGAGCAGGTCTGTGTCTCGTGAAGCAGTGACTTCATAGCGAAAAAGACAGTTCAGTCACTTTCCTCAAAGACAACGAAAAAAAGAGACCGATCTGCTCAAACTTTGATGTGGACGAACCGACCGCCTGGATTCGCTTTACAAAAACCGCCGAAATTGATGAAATATGATGCGAACTACGCACTCAACTATGGGCGGTGGACACAAAAGTTCTAATCATGTTTCACGGCCCAGGCGGCTGTTGTGAGGAGCGGTATTTTAATGTCAATCAACAAAGACATTTTGGGGTAATGAGAATCTGCATGAGGACTCAATCATTGACAGCGAGTGGTGTCCAATGCCATCAATATTTCTACGGAGTGGTGACAAAAGTCCCAATTTCGGGAAAAGCTGAGGCAGGTCCGTCAAAGCCGCAATCGATGCGCAAGCGAAGCTGGCACTGACTGTGCGAAGCGAGAAAATTGCAACCAGCACATTTGAATAGGACAAGCGCACAGCTGAGTACGAAGCAGTACTGCTAGAGACAGATTGAAAAAGACGAAGAGCAGGCTTGATGAGGAAAAGAAAGGAATTTGGAATGAGCGTGCCTCAGAACGATCCAAACGACTCAAATTGTAGTATTTTCCTAAGTACGGTGTTTGCATTTCCTATCCTTAAGACAATACCTGGAAGTGAACAGGGGCCGGTAAAACAATGTAATTAGGTTATTTTCCAAGTCACTTAGCTTTTTTTAAAAACACCTTGATATTATGCGCTCATCCTCTCAGGTAGTCAAATGAGTTTTGCGATCGTCCTAAAAAAGATGGATGCGCTGGCTCGAGAAAGTTTAGGAGGAATTTAAAATCAGCAGAAATTTCATAGTCCAGTATGAATGTACTTATCGCGCATAACATGCAATTCGAATGGTTCGTAATGTGCTCATAACCATAGTTTATTGCAGAAAGGAGATTTCCCAAATAAAAAATATTTTCAGACAAGTAAGAGGATATTAGCAGCTACTCATTACGTAGGCTGTCATGCGATAGGACCTATCTTAGGGACGAACATAAAAGTTTGACTAAACCTCCATGAAACTAATCTAGTTGTTTAAACTGTACTTTATGTGTTACCGAAGCCCCCTGTAACTACATCTCAGTGCTTGCATATCACTCATATTGTCTAACATCGACAATGTATTTGGACAGAGGTTGAACATGTTTTTGTTGTTTAACAGTCCTTCTTGAGTGCTATCTGTTATTGCTAGCTAACAAAGTGCGAGTATTTTATGCGTCCTACAATAGACATGTATTTGGAATAGAGGTTGAAACATGTTTTGTTTGTTTACCAGTCCTTCCTTGAGGTGCTTCTGATTACTGCTAACAAAGTGCGAGTATTTTATGCTGTCTTGTTATCGCATCTTTTGCAGAAATTTATGTGTACGGTATTTTGGATCGAGGCTAAGGCATGAATTGTTTTTTGAGTCTCCTAGGTCTTTTGTTATTGTTGATTAAGCTAAGGTAGTTTATGCTGCTCTTTATTGCTCGTTTAGATCCTTATAGACAATACATGGATGCAGATCTATCAAAAATTATATTTTCACAACTATTCATGTACTTCCTTCATTTTACACGTAACAAATTATCAAACTAGTGTTTCAACAGTATTCAGATATCATACCCTCGCATTAAGCGGACTTTGTCCTTATGGATTGTCAAAGCAATTCCTGGCCCGTGTCGAGAGGCAGACCACCTTAACATATGTCCTCATGATATATGCCAAAAAGGAGTGCCCCATCGTTAGAGGATCAGTCATATAACTACAGTTAGTGAGCTCATATTCAAGTATTAATGTGAAAAGCCCCATTTCGTGTCTCCTGGATATGCCTGGAGCTGTCTCCTGGATATCCTGGATATCTCCTGATTTTGGGGGGAAAAATCTGGTAGAAACCCTGCAAGAAACGTGACGGAATTAATTAGACAATGCGGAAAAATAACCAGATAATGAAACTTCTGCCATGGTTTAATCCAATACTGAGGCAACATTGCCGCGTTGCACCACATTCGCTGAATCAAGAAAGATCGATACCTTGATTCGCCAATATTTTTTCTACCTGATTTTGCCGAATTATTCTAGCTCACTTTGCTCGAAACTTCAGAAAAATTTCATGACTGGCGGCTACCATGCAGCCATTGTTTCTAAGCAAGCTGATAAGAACAGATGATAGGCTAATTGGGAATTCTTCTGGCGGTTGCGGTCTTCGCCCATTGTGGCTACGCAGTCCAAAATGTTGCGTTCCAAAATGCAGTCTGCTGCTTCAATTTAAAATGTTTGAGAATCTGAAAAATCGGTTAAATAAAAATTCATAGAATTCCATGAATCACATGATGAAAATGAAGTGTTTTGATCGATGGAAATTTCATAAGTTAATTTTTCTATCGACATGAAATTATTTGGATCCAATACGTAGTTCACTTGCTGCAGACCATTAAGAAAGATAATACGTTTATAATCTTAAAAACATTGTTTGTTAATCTTTAAACCATCGCTTACAGAACTCAAAATTGTTGAAAACTGGGCGCAATAACGTCAGATGTCGCTCATGTCAAAATTTGGTGTCAAAATTCGAACAGGAAATGTCTCAGATTTTATGATGAAGGATTAAGAAAGCGTCCGGATAATGTTTAAGCAGTATAATTGGAAAAACATCTGATCAAAATAAAAAAAATTTACGGGAATTGGATGAAATAGCCCGGGAATTTGAAGCTTGAAATCTGACCCTGTAAACAATGCCCTGGAGTGTAGAGATGGCTCAAAGACTCAAATAAAGTTTATTAATATTAATTGGAATTCATCAGTTACTTATTGGAAAATTGCTATTTAATGTTTTCGATAAATTGCAATGTTTGTCATAATGTCCGAAATAATGTTCTCTTTGAGTTAATACAGAGGTATCTTTTACTTCAAGAAGTCACAATTACTTAGTAATCGTTAGCACAGCTAAGCTCAGAGGGCCTGCATCAATTTAGCATTGAATGACAAGCATTGTTTGTGAGATTTGTGACTTCAAAATATGAGCATCGAGATTTTGCTATACGGGAGGGTCTGACTCCACATTCCTGGTTCAAGGCCTACTGTTTTAATCTTCTAAAAATGCGATGAGGCCCTAGATACCTTTGCTACATATGTTATTAATTGGCGAGGGCACAGCATCATTGACCAATGACTAGCTTCCCTGAGCGAAAATCTGATCGGATTCAAAAAGCAATCTTTAATGTTTCTAAAGAGCAGTTATTGATGCACCTTTCCTTCACAATGTGTTATGCCCAGGGCTGCGGAAGCGCTTCCGCTTCCGCTTCCACTCAATCGTTTCCATTTCCGCTTCCAATTATTCGAGACACGACTACACACCTCCCTATTTCGAGCCCCTTTTTCTTCATTTTCCATTTTTTATGAGTTATAGGTCCCGACGTCAACACTTCGCAGTTTTCACGTAGACCCTAGCTGACTTGTATGCATTTTTTGACTTGCCAAAAAGTAAAAAAATTTCAAATTTAATGAAAATTTTGATTTTTGGGAAATTGTGAAATGAAAACGTCATATTTTCCAACACGTGTGTAGCAAAAAAATATTCAACGACCAAGAGAGTGTTTGAAAATGCTACCATGAAATTGCCTGTAAAGTTTTCATTGATGAGATGATACTGATTTTTTATGATTTCGAATGTCAGTATTCTGAGATAATGCACCTTCGTTTTCATCATAATGAGAAAATTAGACATGCGTATTGCGTCAGTCATTAGTATCGTGATACTTTCGGAAGCGGAAGGGATCGTCGAGCATTCGCTTCTGCTTCCAATGAAAACGATCGCTTCCATCGCTTCCGCTTCCTCACCTCTGGTTATGCCTGCGTTTCATTGCCAGCATTTCCAATTATTTGTACAAATCAAACAATGTATGCAGGCCTAATTGATGCGTGTATGAGACGCCTGCGGAAAAACGGAATTCCGGAAATTCAGGATGGATTCCATTAGAAATCCTAAGGTAAGAGCTTGTAAAGATAGTGCGAAGGCGCATGAAAATACTGATGTACCAATTACTGATTCTGCTAATCGGCCAATTACCAATCAATCCGTACAGGGTGGCCGATCATTGGATCGATTATTTTCTGAATTCATCTGAAATTGATGTTTTTTATGTACCGAACGTTCCGATTTAGTTAATAGTAAGTTAATGACAATGAAGTGCACGGAAAAATGATTAAGATAGATCCTCAATTTCCATACAAATGCAGTGCTGCGTGGATTTGAATAATTTTGAATTTTAATCAATTTCCCGGTACTTTTGATTAGATTCTATTAGGCCTTGGCTGCTTGAGGCATTACTTTTAAGAGAATTTTGGCGACAGAAATATACAGAAAACGTTTTTTTTAACATGATTGCTAATGTATTTATATTCAAATGAAATCGCATCGATATTCAGCATCATAAAAATGATAGAGACACAGAAGATTTGTCAATCAACCGATCCATTTGCTGACCAATGCTGGCACTCAATTATTCCCACGCTTGATATTGCGGGGGCCGCAATTGTCATTCTTTCATTCTTTTTTGGGAATTGTCATATTTTCACACTTTAATCTTATTTTTGGCGATTTGCTGATTTTTTCACACTTCAAATTGAAATGGTAGTTGCAATTTTCATTGCGATGGAACTTCTCTTATCACAAAATTAAAGTCTGCCCACGCGTTTCGAGTAGTCTTGAATAATTGGAAAACATCTTTTCAAATAAATGATTAATAATCTCACAAGAACAATATGTACAGCATCAACCGGTTTCAATTGGGTGACAGGCTACTAGTCTCAATCTGCGTCAGGAAATCATGCGCACGTAAACATCAATAAGCAGTTTGCAATTCATTACAGTTATAGAACATGTATAAAGTTAATGTTAGTAATATAGGAAAATTCATGGAGTTTGTCTGTATCACTCATATCGTTAGCAGATTTTGATTTAACAATAGGAGACTGCTGCAAAACATGCTGCATGTTGATACCGTGTGGCCAATCTCATCGATTGGCTGATGAATCAAAGTTCTTCGATTTTTCTTTGCTTTTCATTTCCACTCAATTATCTTAATATCGTCGTGCAGACGCTTGCGTGAATCGTACGCACGAATATCTGATCGTCTGAGTTTGGATAAAATCGCCTCAACATCATCTGAACAGCCGAACTGGTTGGAACATCGTCTATCAACACTGATTCTTATCAAGCTGTCTAGGGCTCTTTCGTTTATTCTTGATAGTGCACGCTGTGTTGAACTGTTCACTGTTGCTCATTGTGTTTAATACACGCTCAACTTTCGCATTGCTGACAGGAAGAAATAAGATCTACACTAGAGTTTCTAAGTTAAAGGAACTTCTCATGGTTAATTTCGAGCAGTCGTGACCTTAGACTTAGCTGCGGCAGCGCATTGAAGAGTAGCGGTTTGGAATGGTCAATTGGACTTGACACTGCATTCGAAGAATCATTTGAGGGCTTATTTTATTGTTAAAATCTTTTAAATTATTATTAAAATCCTAGAATTTCATAATCGCGAGAGTGGATTTGCATCATGTTTTTTGTGGTGAAATTGCATCGCACCTGTGATGCGATACCGGTTAAATTATTCCATGTAGAACAAATAATTTCTGCAATTGGGGTAATTGAGACATGGTCTGTGGGAGGGGGCAGTTGTGACCAATTAACAACAATGAAATTAAATAAACGATAGATCAAATTGCCATGCAAAAGATGTGCGGCTGGTAGGATTCGAACCTACGACCAAGGTTAACTAGACCTGTGCTCTAACCAACTGAGCTACGAGTCACTTACCTGACTGTGTCAATTGGTGGGGTCAAACCCTCACCACCACACATCAATTGTCAAGGCAATAATAATCAATTAATAAATAACACGTCAGAATTGTGACTGCCGACATTAAGGCAAGTAGCGGGGATCGATTGTCCACCAAAGCATCTTCAGTCATGTCGTGAATACAATTAACAACAATGAAATTAATTAAACGATAGATCGTTTCAGATAACCAAGTTCGTTTTCAGATAGTTGATGCGAATTGCATCTCGATGAGAGGTTGGGAATGTTAAATGAAATGATCATAATGAATTTTACTCCTATTATGTTTATAGAATAACATTATTATGGTAAGATTATCTAAAAGGTGTAGTCGGTGCCAAGTATAGAGACGTTTCACACATTTCAGTGGATCTAAACTCATGTGTGATCGCAGAGTTGATGTCTCTCACTAATTCAGCATATTTAAGTGAATATGACATGAAAAAAATTTGACAACTTAATTTATACAGCAGGCACAGTTACCCTCAAGTAGGTGACTGGGCCGCCTCTCATTTCAAGCGTACACTTCGTGCTTTATTGTGAGTTATCAATTGTCATTTTTTGACACTGTTCGTGTTTCGGTTTCAGGTACCAAGGACCGTTAGCCAGTTTCTGTCAATTCCAATGTTATCTATTTTTTCAATGCACTTGCAATAGCAAGCACATTGGCAGAACTGGTAGGCGGCTTGGTAACAGACTTCGTGACCATATTCCTAATTGGCTTCACAGCGCAAGCCGTTGTCGACCGCGCTGCAATCTGCCAGCATCCAATGCCACCACTCGTCATCTTCAATTATATTTTCGCAATGTTGATGGCGCATTAGATCACTTTATGATTGCTTTCCGTCTTCGTAATTTCCAGCCATTGTCCATCTACGAGGCATTGTGTATTGAACGGTTTGCTCCTGACCTTTGTGTTCAGAAGTATGCGTTGTTCACTTCACGTTTGCCTCGCTGACTATTGATCTTTTGTGCTAACATAGTGTTGTCGCGTATTTGTTACTCAGTTCCGTGTTCAACACGAAATAGAATGGACGAAAGCCCTCGTTAATGAATTTGTTGCTTTGTTTATTTATAAATGAGGCATAGCAAATGGGACACATCTTCTAATAGGCCTTTGCTAGGAGTGTTTTAATGTGGCCCATTTTCGAGTAGGCTACATAGGACCATAACTGACAAATGGCATCAAAAAACTTCAAAATGGCATGTTTCATGAATTGTTAGAGAAAAAAGCTTCAAATGCAAATCCAAATATCGTACAGCTTTCTCGTATTTTATGGACGTAAAGCCTTTCCTTGGACTGACTTAAAAGGGTGCTTTTTTGTCGTTGATCGGTCGAAATCCTTGTTCGAACCAAGTTTGGATCCTAAGCATTGTACTCGATCATCACTTGAGAAATTTATGACTTCAGATATTTTGGAAACGATTTTGTCGATTGGCAATATTAGGAAGCACAACTACAGGTGTGCATATTCGTCTTTCTGTCTTTTTTTGCACTTTGTCCATTCTCTTCCTTTCGGTCAAAGACTTGCATCTCAGTGCATTTGGCACAAATCTTCTACTGCTTTTCCAATATTGGCAAAAATTTCGATGAATTGAGCAATCAAATTTGCTCATGATGGTCAATATACGGTTTGAAGGTCATGACTTCCTAAATTGAGCCTTGCTGCCATAGATATGGAACATATTTTGTCATTCATGCTAATTTACTAGACCACACACATGTGCAAATGTACTTGGAACTTTGCGTCTTTCTTTTCTATCAGCATTTTTAGTGACAAATATCAAACTTTTGAACTTCGTCGCAATTACTCCAATTAGCCATGTCGCATTTACCCCGGACCTGTCTTGCATTACTAAAAGAGATCGTATTTTGAAAAACATGGATATATCAATCAATCGAAACCGCTATTTCAGGTGGATGAACGTTGCATATTACTGTACTGAGGAACGCCCATAGTTCATTCTAGCTTTTTAAACCGACTGTAGAAAAATTTGTTGCACAGCAAAACGAGTTTGGCCCCATTTTTTAAAACGGTCAAATATTTCAAGAAGTACCACGTTAACAACAAGTGCCAGTTAGCGATAATTTAACGGAACAAAGTATTTTAGAAATCAGTTATCGATGTTGGTACATGTGAATGAAAAATGAAGGAATTGCGTATCATATGTTTTCGAACCTTGTCACATTTCCCCCAACGAATTCCACCCGACATAGATTTTTATAAGGTGACTTCAAATCATAAAATTCATTCTTTAACAACACTTGGTCAGTCCTAGTAATTGCATCTAACTCTCATATGATTCTTTTAGCAACACCTGCCAATCAATGGGCTTACCTGATAACAACATCATTAGGTCATTTGTCACACTTTTGTTAAACTCATGAGTAAGACATTCCTGTGGTTTTTCAGAAATAAGAGAAGATCGTACACTTTAGAAAAACTGCGATTTTTCCAATAAATTATGTTCGTTTGGCACTTGTGCATTATCGGAGCTGAAAGAGGACGTCATTAAGCCCAAAGGATGCTGCTGAGGCCATTAATCGATATTTCACATCGGCTTTCAAACCGAGGGAAGTTTTTGAACTTTCGTCTGCTGATGATAGTTGGTGCCCCCTTTGTGATCCCTATTTGATTTCCCAATATCTCGAAAAGTTGTCGACGTCCGAAAGCCTCTGGTCAGATGGGATCCCGAATATTCTCTATAAGCTTGCCGCCCCATTCCTTAGTGAGCCTTTGTGCAATATTATCAACTGCAGCATTTTTCAGAGACAATTTCCCACGCTGTTCAAAGTTTGTGCAGTCTCGCCTGTTCCGAAGGAGTCAAATCCTAATATTGAGCAACTGAGACCTATTACGTTGTTAAGTGTCCCTGCTAAACTTTTTGAACATGTGTTGCTCAGTTTTGATCATATTATGAGTATTTCCATCGTGCATATTCCACATTTTTCAGTTCGCGTTATAAGCTAAATCAAATACAAACTTGTTGTCTCTGTTTCGGTGCATGACTTTGTTACTACCCTTTATTGGATCGTGAATGATGTATCAGCCTGTGTACTCGGTTAACTATTGACTTATCGAAAGCATTCGATACCATTTCACACAAGATTCCTTATTGGAAAACATGAAAGGTTACATTTTTCCGAGTGGTTTTATTAGAACATTTATATCCTCTTATTTGGCAAAATCTGGCGTTACCAATGTGTGAAATCTTCAAGACAATTACAGTTCCTTTGTCTTGTTGTAACTAAGTGGTGGTCTTCCTCAAGGATCATTACTGGGCCCTTTCCTTTTTACATTGTACTGTTATGACATGTCACCTTTTTCCAGATAGCACCAACATAGCACAGTATGCCGATGACATCTATGAAATTTGTCCTATTTATAAAATCTCTGTATTCCAAAGTATTTAATGCCATCCAATCACGAGTATGAACATGTGAAAAAGTGGGCTACGGTCAAATTCATTTGTTCTCAATGACACTAAAACCAAAGGCATTATATTGTCAATAAGAAAAGGCAGTCGTATTTGATGTATCTTCTTGGCCGTTTTGTCTTGTTGATGACATGAGGATTTTAGGTTGTAACCGATGGAATTGTAAAATTGACATGGATCAATCATTTCCAAAGAGATAGAAACCCGTTGTTCGAGGCGTTTTGTATTTATTGAGGTTCTTGAAAAGCTGTCTGTGTCATGACTAGTTATGGAGAGTTTATACTTCTAACATAGAGTCTGTTTAATTGTACTGTCACACAATTGTTTGGTAAGCTAGAATTCAACCTGTTTTATAATATCGTCGCGCAAGATCTTTAATCGTGCTTAAGAAAATTTATATGTAAAACCATTGTGTCAGTGTCCAAACAATTTTGCAACTTTTTTGGCGGAGAATACGTAAACTTTTTGACAATTTTTTTTACAAGACTGCCAAAGTTCTGATCATCCTCATTTTTGATGTCCATCCCTCATAAGAATAAAGAACGATAATCCTGTGATTTTTCTCTCGTACGCAGCGTATGATACACAAACTGTTTCGTCGTACTGTCAACTGTACTATCCAATAACTTGACAACTTTGATTTGACTTGTATAACTCATTTTTAGTAACATTTTGATTTCCATTTGCAATATATAAATTTGTATCTCTTCTCTCTACCATCATTAATTACGTACATGAACTACTTGTGAAGCCACTACTCAGTTATAATCTTTCACTTTCGTAAATCGATGTTCTCTCTTTTTCAGTAAAGAAAATATCAAAACTCAATAGTATTAACCATGCTGTTCTGGCAGCCAATGGTTCACGAGATTGCGATCTTCATATTCGCTTGGCTTGGCAATAGTAAACAGCTAAGCGACTTCGTAGATGCATGTTGTGGAAAGAACGGATTACTTGTGTCACTCTATTGACAAAGAGCAAGTGTAACCCTAATGGAGACTGCGTCTTTCGCAAATAAACGTGTAAGTGTGATTCAAAAGTGAAACATTGTTATGGCGTAATTTGAACTTACACACCTGATGAGTTACATTATGGAAATACTTTGGCCTGTTGCCCGACGGGATGTAAGTACACTTTATGATTGGTAGTCGATTATTCGCTTCATATTCCCACGATCGACTTCATGCTTTAAAAGGAATGCATAGCAAATTAGCGACGCTAATATTTCAAAGTAGGGATTGTGCTCAGATATGTTGAATTTGGGAATTGGTATGGACCACTGCCCTACGGATGATGTCTTGAATAAAGATAGAAATGGACTACTCTTGCAAATTAGGTTCAATTAGGATTTGCATGAAATGTCAACTTCCAATTGAGCGTTGGACGCATAATCGTAAAGGGGGGGGGGGGGGGGGGGGGGGGGGGGGGGGGGGGGGGCAAGAATTTTGCATTTAACCTCATCTATCTACGGCTTGGCTTCACATATCCACAATCACTCGCAAACAACAAATCAATTTTAATTATTGAAAAACACAAAAGTAGATATCTAAAGAAAATGACAACGATTAAGTCAATGAAAGACACCAACACAAAGGAAATGCGAGTGAAGACAGCAATTCTTTTTTTACCGGTGATGGTGGCCTATTGAAGACTGTGCGAACTCGTCTCCACCGCGTCGTACTTCGGTTCGATTCGTGGAGTCAGGGCGAGTGCAGTCGAGGAATCAAGGGTGTTGGTGCGATTTTATTGACTTAAAATTCGTTGTCATTTCTCTTTAGATATTTCAATACACTGCGACATCCCTTCGTTGTCAATCGACTTAGAGGTAGTTTAAGAGGTTCGCTTTAATTTGAGTTATCAATTTCATATGGTGAGCATGATTGTTTTTTAAAAATATTAAGATGTCAATCGAAATGATGATGTGTCAGAAAATATGGAATGATGACTGATTATTTCAGATTTGTAGGGATTTAAAGGGGACTTTATTAAGTTGTGTTTTGATAGAGCGATGAGTGATGTTACTGTGATCCTGTCTGAGCCGCAGAATAAGTGTAGCTTGTGGGTGAGACTAGTTTAAGGAGAAACCTCAATGACACTGTTTCGGTTGATTATGTGAGGATGCTCTCTGTTCGTGTTTGAATC
>CAJQUW010000288.1:0-12953 GCA_907163375.1 Prostheceraeus crozeri
GTGGTTGTCAAACTCTGTGGTGAAAGGCTGTGGTGAAATTTCCTACCATATTACCCGGGCATTCAAGAAATTTCAAGAAATCAAATGAATTATGCTAGCTGAAATATGTTGATGTCGCAAAATCAAAGTCGATGTCGGTTATTTGAATTTTATCCCCCTTTCCTCTTATCATTCAAACACTCTTCACTGGGGAAGGGGGTACTCTTCCCTCCTAATGTCTAAACCTTATGTTCCGGTTTTTACCAAGCCATCAACCGAAAGAGTTAGTCAAGGCGACTCATAAAGTTATTATTCCTTTTTTGTGTAAATACCATTGCACATATTCAAGAAGAAACTGCGAATTATACACAAGGCATGAATCAGCCAAAATATTTCCTTAATGCGTTTCAGATATCATTTAGATAAACTATAGCTGATTTGAGAGGACAGGTGTGGATTTACGGTAAGGAAATCAGGTTTCAGTTTGTCACCGAAAATGCTTATTTTGCAGAATAATCAACTGGATATTCAAAGTTTATGCATGTGTGCTTACTTACGGCTGAAGTAAAGGGCCAATTGAACTCTCCAAACACCTGAAAATATTGAGTTCTTTTTCATTATCTTTAGTTGGGCCCATTTGATTATTTGCCATGGGAGGCTGAGTCAGGCTAGTGTAAACGGCTAACTATTCTACAGGGCACGAAGAAAAGCGATTCCCGATACTCAGAATTATACAGGGTTATTCAAAAAGAATGACCCTATTTCAAACCGCTATATCTTCGCAACGAAAAGGAGTATTGCATTCCAACAAAGACTCGATTATTCCGCATATCATGAAGTTTTATATGCGATGTCACAATGGTTCATGTTGATGCATCGAGGTGCGTGAATTGGTGTACAATTGTGTACGTTTTCGCTCAGTCGCACTGTGATCTGAGTGGTCATCAACATGCAAATGTTAAATAGCGGTGAGAGACACGACAAATTGCAGACTTTTGGTTTTTGTTATGAAATAGGTGACTCCAGAGCCACAGCAAAAGGCCTTCTGTGTTATCGAGTTCGCGAAATCGAACTCAGTGATTATGGTCCAACGTGCCTTTCGTAAGAAATTCAAGACAAAACCCCCATCTTCGAAGAGAAAAGAAAGAAAACAGCGAAAAAATCAAAAATATCGACCAAAATCACCAACCCCCCACACGCACTCCTCACACCCTCCCCTCTCCACCCCACCCCACCCCCCACTGCGCCCTCCCACCACACCCTACTCCCCCCCCCCCACTCCTCCCCTACACCCCGAGGACGCCGCTCCGGCGACGACCCACCCCCCCACCCACCGCCTACTGCGCGGTGGTGAAAGAAATTTAAAGATCACCGGCTGTCTCTTGAAAAGGGAAGAGTCCGGGGAGACCAACAGTGTCAGACGAGCAAGTAGCTGGAATCCATGCTTGCTTATTTGAGAAAACCCGCGACAATCAACAAATAAAAAGCAGTCCATGGAACTTGAAATTCCACAACCTACGGTCTGGAGAGTTGCTATAAGAAGACGCTAGAATTTCAAGCCATAACAAGCTGAGGAATTGGTCCAAAGCATTTAAGCGACGATGACAAGAGGTACAGGGAACCAATTTTGTGAGTGGATAATGGAAATGGTAGATGAAGATGCGTCCATTCCTTTCGAGCGTTATTTTCAGTGATGAAGCCACTTTTCATCTCAGTGTCATGTTAACCGCCCCACACACATGCCCGTTATATTGGGAACTAGAGCCTCCTCATGAGACGTTTGGAACACATCCAGGAAGATTCCCCAAAAGTGGAATCTCTTCTGCGCTGTGTCCCAGGACAAAGTTTACGGTCCCTCCTTCTTTGAAGGTAAAAACCGTAACTGGGAAAAGCTATCTGGAAATGCTTCGCAGACATGGCTATTTCCCATTATTGAATGCAGATTCGGATGAGTTACATTTTCAACAGGATGGAGCGGCCCCCCATCAGCATGTCATCTGCAAGTTCTGCGCTTTCCTGAATGAAAACTTCGCCGGAAAGATGGATTGGGAGGGAAGACATTAGGGTTGAACGGGACTAACGCACTGAACTCTTGGCCTGCTCAGATCCCCAGATATTTCTGTATGCGAACTTCTTTCTTATGGGGTTGCCATCAAGGATCGAGTGTACGTTCCACCAAGCCATTGCCAACACAATTTTCAAGATCTCAAGCAACGGATAAGGACAGCGATCGACTCAGTAGGCAGCAGTAATGTTTTGAATAGCGTATGGGATGGATACTGTCTTTTCGTTTAGATCTTGAAAATATTTGAAAACTATTTGAATATATATACATATTGAAAACTTGTAATGCAACAAATAAAAGTTCATGATTTGCGGAACAATCGAGTTTTTGTTTGAATGCAATACTCCTTTTCGTTGCGAGGATATAGCGGTTTGAAATGCGGTTTGAAATAGGGTCATTCTTTTTGAATAACCCTGTATATTCAGCGATGAGAAATTCATCAGGGATGAATGACTAAATGAAAATATTTTCACATTTTCAGGGATCAGGATTCGCGGCACCAATAGGTTGACCTAATAGAATTGGGTCCTCCTTTAATCTGAATTTCCGCGTTGGGCTACATTGCATTACTCTCATCCCTACAATCTGTTCAAAATATGGTCATAATGAACAGCTTTGCTCCAAAAATTTTAGCCTATGTTTTGATATCATACAAAGCGACTTTATTTATCAGGTCCCTATGCTTTCATAGCTAAATGGTTCCCAATCTATTGGATGGTCTTCCACAACATACATTTGAGAACACAGCATATTCTATGCAGGCTGTTTATGATCGGTTTCAACATGTCAATCCACATAAGTTTCAAAAAAGATGTTTATATCTCCTTTTACTCATATCCTTTTTAGGGTGATCCAAGACACAATTACAATTTCATTGATCTAGAGAGTGCACAAAGGTCACTTCCATCCACGAAGGGTTTACGCTGAGGAGACCTCGTCTTGAAACCTGTCACAATCAGTTGCTTATAAATGCACATGAACTCTGCACTTATCGGACACTTGATTCCAGAAAGTTATTCCGTTCTTGCTATATTAGTAAATGTATTTGTGTTAAACGCGGCAGCATTGGTGCTCATTCTATTTCATATACTGCTGCCTACACAAGAATCGGAGAAAGATGTCATTAAAAACAGAAAGAATTTTATTTGCATCTTCATGTTGCTGTAGTAAGAACAGAGTTCAATAACCTGAACCTAAATTATTTTTAGGTAAATTTATTTATTATTGTTACCTTATTATATTTAAGTGCAATTTATCAGAATGTAAAATACTAATTTAAATGACTACATACATGCATGTGTTCTATCAATGGTCTTCGTCCTCTTTGTTCTCTCACTTGTAAACCATTGTGTCAGTGTCCAAACAATTTTGCAACTTTTTTGGCGAGAAGACGTAAACTTTTTGACAATTTTTTACAAGACTGCCAAAGTTCTGATCATCCTCTTTTTGATGTCATCCCTCATAAGAATAAAGAACGATATCCTGTGATTTTCTCTCGTACGCAGCGTAGACACAACTGTTTCGTCGTACTGTCAACTGTACTATCCAATAACTTGACAACTTTGATTTGACTTGTATAACATTTTTGTAACTTTTGATTTCCATTTGCAAATATAAATTTATCTCTCTCTCTCTCTTTTATCAAATTGTTTAAGTGTAAATTATAATCATGCATTATATATACATCGAATGTCACAAATACAGAAATCGATCTTTTTGTCAACATCTTTCAACTTTGCATGCACAATGAATGCTTTGCTGTGCACGAACACCAATTTGTATCTATTCATTTATTTATTTTGGAATTCTATTCTAATATTTTGGAACGATGGAAGCACCGAAAGCGATGCAATATTCAGTTGTCTTTTTTATATACTGCCGTCAAAACTCGACTGGAAATTCTTTCAGCTGAATTTTAGTTACATGTATTAAAGAGGGTCAATTTCTTGAGCAAACCATCGAACCGCAACAGACAGGTTAGTGTTCTCACATCAAAATCAACTTCAAATCAATGTAAAATGATTCTATTTATCTGATGTAGTCCCACACCGTACACTTAAATGAATTAAGATTTTTCTTTACAGATAACATTTTCTTATTTAACACGTGAGTATAGCCATGATTCAAGTAATGAGAAGCGTCAATTTTCGCTGCTGAAAAATTCGAACCTTTCTACCTATTTCTATTGCTGTCAGATATTGCAATAAATAGCAGTCATTAAGGATAACAAAAAAATAGACCGTTTTTTTAGCCATCAAGTAAGAATAAATAGTCACGATACAATGAAATGAATGAACTGAGCCTCTATAGATTGAAATTTCATGTTTGTTGAGATGCCATTAACACAATTCCAAAATGTTCTCCGCGTAACCGTCGGCCATGACAACACGATATTCACAAAAGACCATTAATGGCTTCTGCTACAGTAAATAATACATTAGAAACAACAATAAAACAATAATTTGATCTTGTAATTGTAATGGATGCACATTGTCGAATGATTTGATGAGAGTGTGAAAGAATAATAAAATCGTTTCACTGAAAATCAGAAAACGGAAATTGATGACTTGAAGGTTCTAACATCTTTATGACTGACACGAAATTAAAGACAGTTCTCATGAAAAGAACACGAGGTTCTTACGGTCAGGTGCAGATCAAGGTATAATTGTCGCCAAAGGCAAGTTAAAAAATTCTCATCAGAAAAATGTGCATGATAAATTGCAGAAGCGGTAGGCCACATCAATGTGGTGACTTTATTGCTAGTTAACGCTTCTATAAGATAAATTTAATATGGTGAGGATGGAATAAGTATTTGGACTAAAAGTGGACTAAAAACAATCATCAATAGAACATAAAAGGTTGCTGCTTAGTGCTTATGCATGAGAAAGACTAAAAAATGCGTAGATTATTCTGATGAAATAAATGATTGCGCAAAGTTTAACACTCTCACTGCAGAAGCTGAAAGCTTTGATTTCCGAATAAAGTTAGATTTGAAGATGCTAGGAATTTCGGTTACGAAGTGTCAAAATTAAATAAACATTTTGTCTCTTTATGTAGCCTAATAACCTGTGCTATGGTAATCCTATTGTTTTCAATCGGAGATTCTGAGCAGGTATTTCTCCTAGGAAAAATACCTCATAGACATGAACTTTTGCCATGGATTTCTCGTATATATCTCTGGTGTATTCTATATGTATGGTTCATAGACTTCTAAATCTACCTGGACAGATAGGTTGGCAAAATTTGAAATCATTCTATACATGTTCAGGCCAACTGCAATTGCTGTACTCCATTACTAGTATCCTGTACGATTCATTCCAGCGCAAAGATGCCTAACAAATGTGTCGCAGTTGGTTGTCATGCTAAGCGCAACGAGAATGTAACATATCACCGCTTTCCTCTACAGAATAAAGAACTTTTGAGTTTGTGGTTGAAACATGTGAATAGAAAAAGATTTTATTCCAAACAAAACACTAACATATCCGGTGGTGTGTTCCTATCACTTCAGCGAATTCTGACTTCAGCACTACCAAACGGAAGGACACTAATAATTATCGAAAGCAAAGGAGATCAAGAACATTGAAGAAGCCGCTGTCTAAAAGAAGGATTCAGTGCCATCAAAATTCCCCAATCTGCCAAGATACTTATCAACAGAAGTTCCAAAGCTACGAACCGGTATGGCCACTATCTTCTACAGCGTCATGAGCGTGACTGGAGTCTTGGCGATGGAAACACGGTCGGAGGATTTCATCGGAGTGATAAAAATATCTTGTTATGATGATTTATCATAGTCAAACATCTACAAAGAAACCACCCAGTACAAGGATTTGTCATCTTTGAAACGATAGTGGAATAAACATGGCGATTTATGAGTAAAAACCCTTCCCTTCACTGTTATATCGCATCATTGGACAGTTGACAAATTGTATGAATGTTCTTGTCCTATCACAAAGAAAAATCAATTCCACATAGTTCGTATTATCACATCATGGGCAGAACAACAATCAATAATATTTCCAATGATCTCCCGCAGGTTCTCATTCTGATGGCATTTGTAAAAATCTCTGGATGATCAAATCCACTCTATAATGGGTCATAAAGGTGCAGCAATGTGGAGATGCTATGAATTCAATAGCCTAGCTCGTGGACATAGAAGATGATGCATAGAACATGCGAATCGCCTTTCTGAAAAGAGCCAGGTTGGGAATTATTCGTGTCACTCGAAATTTGGAAGATCGCTACTCACCTGAATTGACTGTGATGTTTTATATCTTGTACGCATTCAAGTTCATACGGCATACCAACTTCTACTTGAATACAAGAGAGTTTTATTGTCTTCCGTCGATTTTGACTGCTACGCAATGATTACAAGACGAACTGCCCGTTCATGATACTGGATTGGATAATGCGGGAATACTTGAAGATTGCGAAAAATCTCTTAGCTAGGTCTTTTTGAAACCAATGTCTCTTTAATTATGGATGAAAAATTTACCTTGGAAAAAGAGCTGATTACAATGGTGGTAGGATTTACGGATTGGTTGAGCATGGAAGTAAGCGATGTCTGCACAAATACTGCAACTTGTATTTATGGTGAAATCTTTATCATCAAAGTACCAAGAATGTTGCAGGTAAGCCGTATGAATTATTTTTCTTTGGTAAATAATAGTACACTGGCAAAAGTAACAAAGTTCGAAGTAATCATATATTTATCGTTTGACCTACATGGTATTTATATATTATATATTTGCATGTGTAGTATAACGGATGTTTTTAGGGGTATATTACAACCTTGATGATTTTGTTCTGGATAATTGTTATCGAGCCCCTTGCCATGCATATTATTCAGTAGTGGGCATATCCAAAAGCCGTTTGAAAATCTGCATTTATAGTTATGAGGACCAACGTCATGACTGGGTTATCTGATATATTCATTTACGAGAATTGCATTTAAATGTAAGATTTGAAATTTCGGATAACGTTATTGAGTTTTGCTTATGTATAAATGCATTCCTGACAAATTAAAAGTTGCAGTATGCGCAAAACATAATGATGACGCATAAAATTGCGAATCGTTAAATTTGTGTAGGAAATTTACCCCAGTGAAAGGCCTGACAGCAGACGCTCTCAACAAATGTTTCGAAATCAGATCATGGATTTTCTGCATAAGATTGGATTTACTGGTTGGCTTTTTTTTTTACTCGCTGATAATGCAGCATCAAACAGAAGATTTTTCCTTTCAGAATTTATGTAAGGAACATGGTGGAAAACACATATTGTTAACAAAATGGTAATGGGAAGCCCCTTTATTCTCATGTTTGGACCCAACTCATAATATCAAAAATATATATAAATAATTTTTCATGTCCAAGAAAGTATTCATTTGTCCGCGAAATTCCACCTTATTTGAACTCTGTGACTCGTGCCAGATTTTTCTGATAGTCGAGGAAATTTCATAAAATCGCGAGTTGAAATAAGCCGTTTGAAGATGGCGCACAAGTTAAATCCACAAATACTTAATCCCAAGACAATCGAGAAAGAGCCTCCGTCAAGTTAGCAGCTGGTCTGTTTCCACGATAGTCAACAATACAATTGGCATGAAATACTTTGGAAAAGCCATGAAACTGCTGATTTTCCTACATTTGATTAAAGTAAATTTGGAATATATATGAATGTGCGGTCACGGCCTTTCGTTGGCATTGCGAAGAGAGATTCTACTAAACATACAATCTGTAGGCATTCCATGAAGAATGAAAAATTGGAAACTTATTTCAAAGTTTGGCAGATTTTCTTGCATACTATGGAAAGCTTCCCTGGTAAGCATAACCAATGCAGATAATCTTATCTTTTATGCCGGAAGTATAATATAATGTGTTGAACCTAAAAAAAGCTCTATAACTATACGTTCTATGCATTCCCAGATTACAGTGACTTGGTCTACAATATAAACGAACATGCATGACGGATATAATTTCATAATGCAATTCAAAATAATATTACATCTATTCTTTTGCATGACATTTGTATCCACAAGAATTTAGTGATAAATTATGAAAGTGATGTAACGCAAATTGTTAATCGTTCTGATACTTCCTATGCGCCAAAAACAAGAAGATGCATTGCATTGTGCGTTATATTTTCAGAGACCTGGTCTAACTCAAAAACCTTCTTGGCAACAACACAAACCTGCCGGACAATGATGGTGGTTTTGGCCCGTTATTTGATACAACAAATCGGATTTAGTTTATGTAAATACACCGGGAAAGTACAGTCGGATTATCTAAGAAAGACGCTTTGGGCTGGATACACAAATGAGTGGAGCAAACTCTTTCATCTCCATGCGTCAAACCTTAAGGAGAGTGACCAATAAAATAAAGTCGATTTCGTTGATAAAGTTCCCTTTTTCGAGTGTGAACAACATAGATGACAAAATATCAACACAGACAAATACAACAAGAGGAAAGATCTGCAGCAGAATGCTTACATGCAAAGCTACAGTTTAGTAGGAATCCTGACAACACAGATAATTGCTGTAATATATTATGTCAGTGGTGCTTGCTGTCGTGCACTCTTGAGATGCAAAAAGTGTAATTCTTGCCGTGAATGCACTGTAACAAATTATGAGTTGGCAATGTTCGATATCGATGATTCCCTTGAAGCTGCAAAGTTTTCTAAATGACCATAGATCGTGGGGGTCTTCTCTCACCAAATGAAGCGTGTTCCAATTATGTATTCTTTGTTGGAGGGTCTGTCTACGAAATCAACAGAACAGGTTATCTAGAAAAAGATTTCCTCGCTTTTAATAATCAAAGGTCGGTGTTCAGAAAGAATGTGATGAATATATTGCTCTTGTGCCTTCTCTGAATACTTCTTTTTGGAAAATCTCAATTGCACAAACGGAACATGATCTGATATCCGAAATTTCAATGAGATTTTTTTTCCAAATTGCATGTGCAAGAACTTTGTGCATGATATATCAGTTGCCTCTTCTGAGAAAGTTGTAAAAAGAAAGATTGCAAAGCTAACACAATAAAGTGAAAGCATGGCTGAAAGCACATGACTTTTACGTGCGGTTTAGACATGTGGGACCCAATTGTTGTAATCTGCTTGAAATTAAGGCAGCATACTCTTAATGTTTAGTAATAAACAATGACAGACAATGACAGTCTCAGGTTTACTTTGTGAGATGCCATAAATTTCATGATTGTTTGGCCTGAATCATGTATAAGTCTGATTTCCAACCTATCTGTTCCAGAGAAATTTAGAAGTCCTATGTAGGGGTTGGTCCATAGAATGTGGGTTGGTTTGGGGTCCCCCCCCCCCATGGGTTTGGCATAGTTTGTCTATGGTCGGGTTTTTTGTTATAATAGCATTATAATATTGCGAGCAGATATCTGGAGAACACTCCACCAACAAGATTATCCTCCATAGAAAAATCTACTTGGCTCCTCAGCTTCGCTTCGCAGCAATAGATAATTTCAATTCGGATAATCTGGGGAGTGGGGTATTACTCCTGATATCAGTGGCAATATTATAGACCGGATAATCAGTTTTTCCATGGATGACATCCGAAGGAGGGTCGAAGTGGGGCTCTGATCTTTAAATGAGCCTAAATTTCCAGGGACCGCATCCTGGCCCATTGCAAAACAGGCCGGTTTATTTTAGGAGCGTCTGTGCTCGATCATGCGATATGAACACAATGAGATTTCAAATTGTTGATTTTTTTTCTGAATATCAAATAATTTGAATTCTAAAGACTTGATGAATTTGAGTTATCTTTTGTCATGATCCTAAGAAATCAGCCCTGTTGGATACAATTTTAGTCGCTCTACTTGGGTAAACAAATAAACAGATAATCAATTAACTAGCAAATCGGATTCTAACTTGCTTGAAATTGTAGGAAAGCTGTGAAGTGAGAAGTACCTATCTCAGTTCTAATTTTCGCAAAATATGTTCAATTTCGCCAAAATTCTTTCTTTTGCTATTTCAATTTCAATTCCACAAATTTGTGTAGGACCATGCATTAAAAGTTAGCAAATTATGCATTAACAATCAATAAATTATCATAATCAGTATCAAAAACATCATAAACATCCTGGTTGCAACCGGCCGCCGCCCCGGCCCCTATTATGCATGGGCTTACACATTGGGGATATAATTAATACTGAGTTGATGCCATAGAGTAAGTACATAGTAGGCAGAGTGTCGACTAAAACAAATATCAGCGTGCAGTGAAAAGTTTGTCATCAAAAGATTCAGTTTTTTTGAGGAGATTGCGTTCTTGGGGTGCAAAGGATATTTGATCAATTTTTATAAAGCTAAATTTTTGCAAATGATTCCTGTGTCTATAATACTAGCGACCTGAAACCTCAGTCGTTCGAGATATGATTAGGAGTTAGATGAAACTCTTAGTATAAACAAGAAAAATGGAAAAATCTATATCTTCAATCTAGTCATGAACGAAGATTAAGCTGATTGTCACAGGAAATCTCATGAATCGTCATGGTAATGGCCAACAAGTGACTCATGAAAAAAGTTGAGATCCACAGTTCTGCCTTCCTTTGGCTCAAATTTAAAGTGTTTTGCTAGCTTGGTAGATCCTGATTCATACAACTTGTTTTTTCCACTCAGGCGAGATGGATCATGTTGAGCTTCTAATCCGCTTTTTCCAAATTATAAACTAACAGATTGCATATTATCGTGCCTTATTAGTCACCAGGCCAGAGCGAGGTTTTCTGCAGGGAATGAGGTGCTGAAAAATTATGAGACTATCACTAAATGATACAAAGTACCCGTAATAGCCTAATTTAACAATAAAACGACGCCTGCCGAATTCGACTCGGCTTCCTTTCTACTTATTCAGATAGAATCAAAGAAAAACACATTAGTAGATCCAATTTGGGACGCAGATTCGCAGTTTTTGGCCAAAATGAGAATTATTGTATGTTCTCTCTGATAAAAACGAAAAGTTATTAAGGAACCCAGAATCCAATCATTTCTATCTTTTTCATATGTCTTTAGATCTCCTTCCTTTTCTTCTTCTTCGTCTTCCTTCTTTTCTATTTATTTTCTTCTTCTTTCTTTCTTTCTTTTCTTTCTTTCTTATTTTCATTATATCTTGTCTCATTTATTCTTATTTATTCTTATTCATTCATTATTATTACTATTTATTCTTCTTGCTCTTCTTCTCAGTTTCTTTTCTTTCTTTCTTCTTTATCTTCTCTTTCTTCTCTATTATAATTTATCTTTTCTTACTATTACTTCTGACATGGGGGGTAATGTCTTCAGGTCATTATCCTATTTATGGTGCATGTGCTTTTATCATGGTTTCTGATACGACAATGTAAGTGAGAATGTGGTTGAATGTTGGATGAAGTTGAATCAAAAATGGTATTTGTGTTTGCCAACATCAAAAGCTTCTGCGCCAAATCTAAGCTGTGGGTTAGCTTATATAGACAGGGGTTGCATGCACGATAATAGAAAAGTGAAACCTGAAACATTCCATGCCAAAAATTATGACTCCTGGGCGTAGTACTTCCGAAATTCAATGTAGAGTAGAACGTCAAATTTCATCGGAAGTATGGCTCAGCTATTAATTACACAATACCACAGACCTATGGGGCCTTGCGTTGTCATCCTGAAAAATCAATTGATTCGAATGTCACTGCTGGAACCACGGACCGGGTGTCACGATCTCGTCGGCATATCGCTGTTCCTGTCAATGTTCCTTTCACTATGTATTGCTGGGTTTGTTTTTCCATTGTGCCAGATGCCGGGCCCAAACCATGACACTAAACCGCCAGCCCGGTACCTGGTCGTGTTCTTTGACGCCAACATGGAGCAAAAGTCGTTTCACTTGGCAAGCGAATGAACACGGATCCGAACCATCGTTGAAATCGAGTAGTAAACACTCGATTTCATCAGTCGCAGAGCACTTAACGTTCCCACCTGACTTGCACTCAACGACCTTGACACCACGTCACCTTCGTCTCCGCTTCGATGTTCCAGGCTCAGCAGAATTTCTCACAGCGGGTCGTTCGAGGACTCTGTATAGCCAGCTTCTCGCAATCGATCGGATATGCAGTTCGAACGCTACAGGCAACGTTCCCACTACCTTCCAGTACACAATAGGCTTCGGACTCGCGGACACAAAAGTCGTTTCTTTAGCAGCTAAAACTAAGCGGCATCTGTCCCGCTTTGATTATACCTTGTCTTCCGGATCCGATTCTGCTTTTCCACATTTCCTTCTGCCTTCCAACGACACCACCACCTCCATACATTGACCCCTTGAAATTTTTAATTCTTTCGCAACAGATGGAGATCTTGTGCCCACAACGCATCATCCCCAATTGCCAGTTCCTCTGGTAATGTTATCGTGCGCCATTTCATAGAGTCAAACTGGTCAGCAGTAGGTGGGTGATTCTGTGCAACTTCTATCTGGTTACGGTGATCGATATCAAAATTTGAAATTTGATGGTCCTGAAATCATTTCCCTTATCATACGGGAGTTCAATGGTGATACATAGAAAGCGAGAATTTCATCTTCAAACCATAGAAAAAATTGAAAAAAAAAAACAAACTCCCTTCAAGTCAATGATAGTTTTGGTTTCATTTATTGATGTCAGTAAATATATATATTAGGCCCTACATTAGATAGGGAACAATATCATAAATCGGCAGATCGTATATAGTCCCGCAAGCCAGAACTATGCAAAATGACCACTAACACTGAATGATGCACACCCTATGCCTATTGCGAATTCACGCGCCTGCCGATTTCTAGAGATTCCTCTTCTTGTCAGCCAAGATCAAAATAGAACATATGTAAAAGTAAATCCCATGGCACGCAGATTGCAGTTGTTGGCTAAAATGAAATTGTGTAGTTTTCGCTGATTAAACGAAAATTATTAAG
>CAJQUW010000289.1:0-65980 GCA_907163375.1 Prostheceraeus crozeri
GGCACACACTATAGAACAATAAGCTGTCAGCCGTCTTTTGGACAACAGACAGTGATTGGCGTGCGTGTTACAATATCACTTCATACCTTTATTCTTATTTTCGGACAGTACCACCCAAGAAATTGAAAATTAAAATTTTCGCTTCAATAGCATCTCATTCACACATCACCAGGGATATGGAGTCGTAGTCGCAGTCCCGGAGTCCTATCAACCCCAGAGTCGGAGTCCTATCATTTTGATAGGACTCCGCATTCCTGCACATTACTGTCTAGTCTGCATTCAGTAAGGAATGCTGAGGAGAGCGTGGTGCTGCAGTCATCAGGTGAACCAATTTTTGACCTATCTTCTTTAATAATGATCGGAAGGACCAACATCATGGAGAAAACTTGAGCTCAGTGATCTGAATTCTTCAAATCTGAACGAATCGTGGAAATCGAAGCACTTTGATGGAAATTACAACATTTCCCGAGCAATGCACGACTTTTTCCCTATCTCATTCGGAATTCTCTTTTTGCCCACTTGCTAAGTTCCAGCATGTGCCATCGTTTTGAATTAGTCTACACTTCTAGTTAAGTGAAAGATTTAAACAATCAGAGTTTATCAAAAAAGAGATTGATAAGATAAATCTGCGCAAGGCAAACGTGTGTATAAGAGATCTGAATGATATTCAACGGCACATGATCCCAATGCAACATGTTTCTGTGCATACCGCATGATGTAGGTATTTAGATTTTTGTTTCACTATGAATATTCTACAGTAACTGAATTTCTCATCAAGACACAGCTGTAATCAAAAGCTAAAAAGACGTTTTATCAAATTTGCCATTCACAGAGCTAGATGCCTTTGACAGATGCATTTAATGCTTTAAATAGAGAGTATTCTGAGATTCACTCACCGCATCTCATCCAATTTGTCCATAAATCGAAATCGCTTTTTGCATTTCTTCAGACAAGGGAATGTTTCATCATCACACCAATTGAGAACGAAGACCATGAGGCCTAACAATAATGCAACTCCACCAATTCCAAGGCCAATAAAGAGCATTCGATTACTTCTGAAAATCAAAATCATTTCGTCCAAAAACAATGCAAGGTAAATACGAACTCAGACCCTCTAAACAAACAAAAGACAATGCAAAAGCATGTAGAATAATTGAAGATTGAGTTACATCTTCAGTTGAAAATGGGAATAGACCTGAATAGCTGTCATTTAGTCAAATATAAGAAATCATCAACAGGCCATAGTACACACTTGGCAAACAAAAATAATATCTCAACTACTAACATCAAGCACGAACTCAGACGAATTGTCAGTAACGTGTACATAAGTTTAATTTAAAGAAAAACTGTTGAAAATTCAGGAATTATGCTAATTGCGTGTCTCACATGAAAAGACGCTAACAGCTTCCACTTACTGTCTGTTTTTGTCACCAAATAATGGGTTGACTGCATTCTTTCAAAGATTGGAGTCTTATTGGAATTCACATCTTGAATTCACAGCATGAAATTGAGGTCCTATCACATTGTTTAGCCTCTGATGCATGCAGACACATGACAGAAGGGCACAGAGTCAAAGGCACAACCCTAATGTACATCACAGCAATACACTGTGAATCATCTCTACACGTTCTGCACTGTAACTGACACAACCTTCTCGTTGACGAATGCCAGCGCATGCGTATTCACATCCTCTGCTAGATTCGATTCCAAGCGATAGATAAAAATAATTATTCTATGTCTTTCCCATTGACCTCCATTTTCGCTGCTCCAATTCTAGATAAAGATGCTGTGAAATGGAAAAGTACATCGCACTCTTTGAACATATTGAGTAGAAAGCGTGAGCAAATCATCACGAATAGTAATACGAATGGGAACTGAGAGACGGACGGTCGAAAATGTGATCATTGATGAATTCATGAAGTTAAAGGTTAAAATAAATATTCAATCGGTCCGCACTAAACATTATTGGACCCGCATCTTGTCCATGACAGGGTATTCTCTATGACTTGGAATATGAATATATTATTGAATACTTATTGGATGCTGTGAATATATTATATTGGTAATAACTCGAATCTCCCATCAAATGTTTCAATCTCTGCGAATGAAACATCACAAGTGTTTGTGAATATCAAATGATGAAAAATGCAATCAAATTACTTACGAATCACTGGTTGGCTTGCAGCATCCCCAGTTTGATCCAATTTTGCAGCAACGGATGAGATTTTCGTCAACATTTTTCTTTGAATCACATTTCTGGAGATTTCCTTGAGCTGTTATTGCTTTGGTTCGATCTTTCCAGCATGCCTCGTCCAACTTCTTGTCACTCGCTCCTTTAACTAAATGAAAATTGCTTCCATATTTATCACAAACTTGATGACTTGCATTTTTTGATAGTAAAAGAACTAATTTGCTTCTATATCAGAATCAAAGAACCAGATATGTAGCTCCTCTCAACAACAGGGAGCCCATCATGACAATACCACATGATTTCTAATGAGATTTTTCTCATTACATTTCATCAAATTTCATGAATTTCTCATGAAAATATCTTTAATAAAATAAAAGTTACTCTTTCATACTTCTGACTTTATTTTTCTGGCATTTAGTTATTGACGCCTTCTTAGCCTACCCGAGTTGCCCAGAGCATCCGCACGTCCTCTATACTTTTCAGTATCCGCAATAATAAACTATTATATGCCATTATTAGATATTGAACTGTATGTCTATTTCCAACATCTTGCATAGTAATGGTAATTGTAAAGTCAAATTTCATATTCATCATTTCAAAAATGCTGTTGCAGATAGCTATGATGTATTTTATCTATTTGCTTTGTATCCTTTATGGACTAAACTTGGAGATTCGTTTCGATTGAATAAGCTTTCTTATGACTCATTCCTATCGCGGCTAACATGCATACCTTACTACTTATAAACTCATTTTCACAAAAACCTCATGAATTCTCATGATTCTCCCATGAACACATCATGGGATATTATTCTCATAAAAGTTCTCATTACCACTCATTAGGTTCTCATCAAAGCATCATGAGTGAAATATTTTCTTGCGAGAATATCATGAGACTCATCATAATCTCATGAATCTGCATTAAATTTCATGTTATCGTGGTAGGAACCCAAAAACTTTTGATGGTCAGCTCAATATCTTTATTTGCCCGAGTAAAAGTGCCAAGTATTTACTGATCTATCTCACAGTGGCTACAATAAGTCCGAATGTATCCAGTGGTGGAAAAGTGGAAGAGGTATAAAAAGCGAACCAGTCTTGCGTTCGTCACTACCTTACGTCGGTCCCGTTTCTGACAGGATATCAAGGATTTTGAGAGAGGTGAATGTAAAAGTGTCGATGAAGCCACCCTCCACTCTATCTTCAGTCATTGGTGGAAGTAAGCACCCTTCGTCCATCCCTTTCCGCGTGGGTTATAACATCAGCTGCGGTGAACCTAATTGTAACTGAAACTATGTTGTTGAGTCCGGGCGTAGTGAGCCAGAAAGGAGAAAGGAGCACATTCGCGCATTGAAGACTTTAGATGTTGACAGATCGGAAGTGGCGAGGCATTTCGCAACCAGTGGTCATGCCATTGATTTTGACGCTGTTAGGATCCTGGACCATGACTTGATTTGGAGACGGCGGCTTATTAAGGAAACTTTTTGGACTAAAAGATGTAACTCTGTCAACAAAGTGAATTTCAGTCTGAGTGATTCTTGGTCCTCTTTGCTTTGATCTATTCTATGTTAACATGGTGCCGTGTCTTTTCTTTTCCTTGACTTTATTTGTCATAGTATCAAGCTACTTGAATGTTTTTAGCAGTAGATAGTGATATGCCTTCGACTTTTACTTCGTCTAGCAATTCTTAGTTCTTGTGTACTGTTTCTGTGATAGTTGTTCACTCTCTCTGTTGTTCGTGATGTGTCTGTCGTTGGAATAGATTATCAGGCCCTTGAGAATGCAGTACGTCGTATTGTGAAAGTACTCGGGCAAATAAAGATATTGAGCTGACCATCAAAAGTTTTTGGGCTCCTACCACGGTAACAAATAATGTCCTGCCCATCTTCATTATTTCAAAAAAAAATTTCATCAGGGACTAAATTGGAGAGATGCATTTCGATATTCTCTATTGACTTTGTCATTTTTTCATTACTTTGGTAAATGATCCAATATTGTCCTTGTGCTTATTATACATGTACTGGTATTTCAGTGGTTCACAAAGTCATCAATCCGATGGAGCAAACGTCAAGCATTGTTATTCATAATGATCACATCTGCATTTTGCTTTGATGATATTTTATAGCTGTTGCTCTGCGGTCTGATTGTCGGATGGCTTCTTGAAATTGGCGCATATTTCAATTTTCGGTCCAGTTATTAGACTTATGTCTACAGTCACGGCTCAGCTGACACAAACACAGCTGAGCTGTTTTGTAATTGTAATATATGTCCTAAAAGTATGTCAAAAGACTTTGATGACTTGTTTTTATTTTGTTGTCTCTAATTGGTGATTAGATTTGACTTCATTTGATTTTGAATTGTGTTTGAATC
Source organism: Prostheceraeus crozeri (assembly GCA_907163375.1). NCBI lineage: Eukaryota > Metazoa > Platyhelminthes > Polycladida > Euryleptidae > Prostheceraeus > Prostheceraeus crozeri. Next base: position 4,556 of record CAJQUW010000289.1, read on the forward strand.
CTTGAAAATTGTGAAAAAACTTCTTCATAAGAGCTTTTTAAGGAAACGTGATCGACGTTGATTAGTTATTGTTATCGAGTTATGCAAGATTTGAAGCATTGTGTATAAACGGTGGGCTACATATCTCAGATCAAGATCAAATTTGCATATATCTTATGCAGTTATTTGCATGATAAATTTTATGTGATATTTAGAAGATATGTGTCAACGGTGATCTGCATTTGACATAAGCGTTCGAAAGTTAACTGCACTAAATTTTCAGAACAGGTAAAATCATAGGCCTTAATTTTAGTGGTTTTTAGTTTCCTGTGAAAGTAACATGCTTCTGAAATGCTTCACAATTCAGCCACAAGTGTGTAGATCTTTAGACAAAGATCTGAAGATTTGCTCATTGTGATGATCTGAAGAAGAGTGTGACTTTAATTTAATCTTAAAAAGATCAGGGGACACAGGGGTTTGACTATTAGATATCTTTGTTGCCTAACGGAAATTGAATGTGCAACAGCTTTTCCAATACGTCATTGATGTCACTGACTGTTTAAAAGGACTAACGTATTAATAGGAAAACTTTCAACAGTTATATTCATGTCGCACCTGCAGTTCTGGAAATAGATTGCTTATCTGCAGTTTACTATCAGCGGTCCACATAAATTATGTCGAAATTCAATCGATTCTCATTCCTCACAATCGTGTCACGCAACAGCATGTCATGCATTATTCGATAGCCTGCACTCAGGTTTCAAATGAGCTAACATGTCTCCTCGATCGCGTACAGAACCATGAAACTCAATCTTATAATGGAATTTGCTGTCATTTTTAGTGAGGTGAAATGGAATGATCAATTTGACCGCATAATTCTCTGTGCTTCCCGATGATTATAAAATTCATGAAATAAAACCGTTTACTGAGAATACCAAATCAGTTCAAGTTTGTAACTGCTGCATTAGGCATCTAGTGACTTACATGTATGTGTGCCTGCTATTTAGCAAATTCCAGCTGAATCATTGTACAAAATCAGGAGGCTACGAAGTCGAACTCAACGAATTATGTGCGGTGAATATTGCAAACTGTTAATCTCAACTGATCAGTATTTTGTACTATTAAGAAGCGTTACCTAAATTCTTTCAGAAATGTCATTGAGTTGAGCACCGTCTTTGGCGACTGATTCCACCGATTAACCGGCTTCCGGATGCTATCGTATCCTTTACTGTTCAGCAGAATGAACTCATTTTCCCTCTACATAACTATTGAAGATTTGAAGCTCTCAATTTCAAGAATTCGTAGTGAAACAGTAGGCCCCTATGTGTCCTTTATGACTCACGCCTTGTATTGGCATCTACCGGCATTTCATTGTGTCCATGTGATTTTCAATTGACTTCAATAAACGCCTACATTATTTATTATTATCATTATTATCCACAACTTCTTTTGCTGGACTGCGTTCAACATGAAAATTGCTCAATTTGCAAAGTGCAGTCTTTCAGAAAGAAGACATGTGAACATGATGGGGTTGTAAAGGGAAGTAATTGCTGTTAAGTCTTGAAGTTTTGATCTTATTTCAACCCATGAACATTAAAAAAACATGGTTTTTGAAACATAAAGAAAAAGTGAAGAGTCCCAATGAGAAAGTTCTTATTCAAAATCGTAATCTAGAAAATTATTCAAAATGTGCATCATGAAAACAATGTCACTATCATTTATAGGATTTTATTTGTGTGCATTGTGGAGGCGCTCTTCATAAAGAAGAGGTATCCAATTTTGAATAAGCAACTTTCCCAGTGGGCCTCTTTACTTTCTCTTTATGTTATCTGATGCCCCTTCATTTAGCTACATTAATACAAAATACATTAATGTGTTTTGAGTTATTATCATATAGTTTTTGCTTGTCATAGATTTAGGCTATTCCTCGAATAGCCTAATTTTGAATATCTTCAGTAGAAAATTATGTCGTTGTATTTCTGCTGGTTGCTTTGTTCTATTATTAGCTGCAAACAATTTTAGCAGCGTCCTATTGGGAAACAACGAAAGAAGTCAAACAAAAGATTTCACTTAGCAAGTGACTCAACAGGTTGCATAATATAATCATAATCATACTGCCAAGGAATTTTCGTGCTGAAATTGTTCAAGTCTGAGGACATCTGTCTATTCTAAGTTCCATGTTGGGGATGATTTATTGATTGCTTGTTTTGACTTAATAGGTAATTATAATGCCTGATCAATCAAGCAATAAGCTGAAAATCACAGATTTCTACGAGGCCTACTGAAGTCTTAGTTGAAATTGAACTTGCGATGAGAAGAGTAATAAAACTACACTGTAAACTGTAGGGTACTAACTTAGGCATGAAGCCGAAATTTTGTGCCAGTTAGCGCCTAGTTGGTGCTTGTCTAGTGCCTCGAGGCACCAGTAGGCGCCATTAGGCACTAATAGGCACCAAACTAAATATTTGTTTATCCAATGAAATCGAAGGAAAAATCAATGGCCACGAACTCGGCACTATGAACTTCGTCCCTACTCGTGCCTTGCTTTGGTTAGAATTGATGCCTAAATTTCGTGCCCTAGAGTTTACAATGTATGATTGAATATTCGTATCCAAGGGCTCATACGCCCATCCTTCACACCTTTTTTACCCTAATTAACCCTGCAAATTTTTGAAGCTGGGGTTTAATGAGCTGCTTTTTTATTGAAGGTGCTATTGATAATCTTGCAAACTGTTTCTGTTTATTGGTTATGACTCTTTGCATTAATTATGTGATCATCTGTGAACTCAAATCTGGAAAATATTTTGTGGACCACACATCAATCTTATGAAATTTTCTTTGCATTTAAAATAGCTGTAGTATCAAACAGGCAACTTTCTGTACTGTTGCGAACAGTATTCAGCTCATGATACAGTCTTGTTCGATGAAACTGAATCTCTGCTTCTGAAGTAAGATGTTTGCTGATAATTTTTTTCAGTGCTGTAGAACTTATTACTTGTTTAGTTGCATTACATTATCCAGTCAGTTAGACTACATCATTCATGTTTTGTGACCAATACAATCACAAGAGCTCATGTTCGCTAGCTTGTACTAACTGAGCTTTGAGCCAGCTAACTGGAAATAGTAGTAAAAATCAATCTTTGGTTAAATGCAGGTTATTACACTTTATGATCAACATTTCTCTGAACAATTTACATGGCATTTAAGCATTCAACAGTCACATTTTCATTCCATATCATTAGGAATCTCCGATAAATGCACGATTGAATAGACCATTCGCTTACAGTTGTGTGCTGTTCATGTCAGAATTCATTTAGACATCCAGTAAAATTAATGATTTGGTCCAGCATCTCTTTCCATGGGACTGGTCGCATTCATTTGGTCCTATAGGTTGGTATACTAAGCTTCTTCCACAGATAAATGAGTGGCATCGTCTCCCAACAACAACTGGTTTCAACAAGACCTGGCGCCGTGCCACACGTCACGGAAACCAATGCAAATTTTGACTCAATCGGGAATTTCAACCGAGTTTTGAAATGGCCTGGCAACTTACCTGATCTCTCACCAATAGAGAATATATGGAGCATTCTAAGACGCAAAATTAGAAAAGAAACATTGACAACAAGGGCAGAACAATTCCTTGTTACGAGAATGGGCAAGAGATGATGCTCTGAATAACATGTGTCCCGATTTGGTTATCAATGCCCTACAGGATAAAGGCTTGTATCAAAGCCAAAGGTGGTCCTTATTGAATATTGTTTGTTTGACATGAATTTCGCGAATTCTGTTTCCTATTTTTGTTTTTCGTTCGAGATTGTAGGCTTATCAATAGAGTAGAAGTGAGAAATAGAACTTTGTTTTTCATCATTTTTTTGGAAATTTAAAAGTGATTCAGTTTCATCGAACAACACTGTATATTATCAAGATGGATGGTGGTTAAGTGAATTTCCAATAGCACTCTGTTCAAGCCAATGAGCACCGAGTACACTTCAGCAAGTGAATTATGTCGTAGATAGCAGTTGAACCCTCACGAAATTTTTTCATGAGAACTTATGAAATTTAATGCGGATTCATGAGATTTTCATGAGAACTTATGACATTATGTGAGTCTCATGATATTCTCGTGAGAAAATATTTCACTCATGACTTTCTCATGATGCTTTGATGAGAATATAATGAAGGTTTTGTGAAAATAAGTTTATAAGTAGTAAGGCATGCATGCTAGCCGCGAAAGGAAAAGTCATAAGAAAGGTTATTCAATCGATAAGAATCTTAATGTTTATTCTATAAAGGACAAAAAGTAACGATATAGAATATATCATACCGATCTGCAGCAACCTTCTCGAAATGATGCATATATAATTTGACTTTGCAATTGGACGTTGATGCAAGACGTTGAAAATAGAGATATAATACAATTACCTTCAAATTCACATCACAATAATAGATAATTTATAACGAATCCTGGACAGTACCACCGCAAAATTCAAAACTATAAAAGTACGCTCACTTTTATAGTGGCGTACTTTAATAGTTTTGATTTTTGCGGTGGTGCTGTCCAGGATTCGTTATAATTTACAATGACCACGCTGAATGAGTGATAATTATTGCCAATACCGAAATAGTTTTGTGGACATGACCTGGGAAGAATGCCTTAATAACTAAATGCGAGAAAAATAAATTCAGAAAAATGAAGGAACAGCTGTTAATCTATTTATGAGATTTTTATGAAAAACTCATGAAATTTGATGAGATATTTTGTGCGAAAGCGGTCCAAATCCGCATGAAATTTCATGAGACATTTATGAGAAAAATCTCATGAAAAATCATGAGGAATTTTCGTGAGAGAACGCAAGATCAAGCCTAAGCTGCTCATTTTCCCGACTGCTCATGATACCCCAACATTTACTACCTGTACACTCATGTACACTCGCATAAATTTCATTTGCTTTACTAAAATGTTGCACATGAATATAAGTCTAACTGATTAACTTACCGCTGATTATGCAAATGAACAGGATAGCAATCACTGATGCTGAACGATAAAACATCTTTAAACTATCACACACTTCAAATGACTGAAGCATGATCCTCTGCTGATTCTTTTCACTGACTCAAAGCGAAGCAGTCTCCTTGACAATTAATGTTCATCAACAATTACTGTTGATATTTCATATTTGATGATTGAATAAATATAAGCCTCTTTTATGAAAATAGTCAAAACTAATCCCACAGGAAAAATGAATAAGGACTTGTGGTTTCTATTGTTAATGCAAAACATAACTAGTAGTTCATGAGAGGAAAGGATGCATTAGTTAAAATAGTTAATCATCTCATGAGGAAACAGTTGGAACATCCTTGCCTGGGAGCGCTGAGAGGGAGAGAGATTTTTTTACTTTATTTTCAAATTTATGCCATTTATTACTTTTATTTCAATTTTTACATAAATAACACTGCGTGATTGATCTTTCCAACCGATATGTATAACGTCATAATATGAAACGATAGAAATACAGACCTAAACATCGACCAGATTGCGATGATAAAGAAGAGAACGAGCGATGGCCAAAAAAGTTGAAATGCCAACAAAAAAATAGGGAACAAGAATGTATTGTTGCGATCTCAGATGATACCGTGTATTATTCACATAGCTAGTAAAAATGGAAAGAATTATTCACAGATGTCGACAACAAAGCATGCAAATATACATGCACGTATGTGTCAGAGATTACAAACTGACATCGGAAGACAGCAGCGTATTATGGCTCTGCATACTTATTTTACAACCTTTCTCATGTGTAATGTACACTCTAAACCAGCACCTCCTAAATCACACACTGAAGCGAGACACTATTCGTAACTAATAAAAAAATCCTAAAGCAAAGCGTTTTAGGAGGCTAGCGCACTAGTGTTATTGTTCTCTTTAGTATGTCAGCATTCTATTTCACGCAACCTCCTAAAATTCTAGTGTGTCGCGCTTTAGGATGCATATTTCTTCGATTTTAGGAGGTGACAGTTTACAGTGTACGCATAAATCGCTTTTTAAACCAACAATGAAACGTCAAATAAGAGAAAATAATGCATGATTTGTCTCCCCTTCTTCATGTTGCATGCGCAAATATCATAATCATCAAATTATCTTTGCAAGCATATTAGTCCGGCAGCCAGAACGAGTTTCTGCAGGGAACGAGGCCGAAAATGAGACTTTCACAGAATGATGTACATCCTATGCCTACTACGAATCGGCACGTCTGCCGAACTCTAGTGAGTTCCTCTTCTTGTCAGACAGGATCAAAGAAAAACACATGTTAATTGTTAATCCAATGGGACGCAGACTGCAGTTTTTGGCTAAAATGAAATTTTGTATGTTTTCTCTGATTTAACGAAAAGAGTCATAATTTTTGACATGGAATGTCTTCAGGTCATTTCCTTTGATGTGCGTGTGCTATTATCATGCTTCTGGTCGACAATGTATGTGAGAATGTGGTTGAATGTGGATAAAGTTGTTCAAAATGTTTGTGTTTACTGACATTAAGAGGCTCGCCAAATCTAAATGCGTTTAGCTTTATAGACAGGGGTGCATGAAGATGAAAGGGAATAACCTGAAGACATTCCATGTCAAATATTATGACTCTGGGCTTAGTACTTTTCGCTTAATTAGAGAAAACATAGAAAATTTCATTTTAGCCAAAAACTGCAATCTGCGTTCCATTCGATTTACATGTGTTTTTCTTTGATCTTGTCTGACAAGAAGAGAAACTCACTAGAACTCGGGAGACGTGCAGATTCGTAGTAGGCGTAGGGTGCGTTCGCTCCCTTGCGGAAACTCGTTCTGGCTGCCGGACTATATGATGCTTGCGAGAACGTCGTAATTAAATCTCGAAGATGATATTAAATGTTTATTCTACCGCTTTCGGATGGGAGTGGAACAGCCGCTCCTATCCTTCATCAAGAATATATAATATATAAAATTCAAATGGTACAAGGATTAAAAAACTTCGCATGCATAGAATTTAATATTATCATCTTCGAGATTTAATTACGACGTTCTCGCAAACATCATATGCTCGCAATTATCTCATTGGCATCGTCAATCGATCCGTCGCTCGGAGTTGTTTGACTACATATATGAAACTCATCAAATTATCTCTGACATACTCCACTTCGTCTTAGCTCCTCTTCTTGTCAGGCATTATCAGAAAAAACACACGCACAGTTCCAATTGGACGAAGATTGAAGTTTTTGTTAAAACTGAAATGTTCTATGTTTCCTCTGATTATGCGCAAAATACTAAGTCTAGAGCCAGGAATTTTGGCTTGGAATGTCTTCAGATGACGTGCATTTGCTATTCTCATGTTTTTGTTCGGCAATTGATGCAAGAATGTGGTAAAATATATATCAAATTGCTCAAAATGCCAGTGTTTGTAAACATTAGGAGGCTTGCCAAATATGAATGTGCTTAACTCCATAGACAGGGGTGCATCAGCATAATGGGAAATGAACTGAAGACATTCCATGCCAAAAATTCTGACTCTCGTCTTAATACATGTACATTCTTTTCGCTTAATCAGAGAAAACATAGAAAGTTTAATTCTAACCGAAAACTTCATTCTGCGTACCATTGGAAATGTGCATGCGTTTTCATTCGATCGTGTGTGACAAGATGAAAAACCAGGTGGAACTCGACAGACGTGCAGATTTTCATTATGTGAAAGCCTTATTTTCGACCTTGTTCCAGCAGAAACTTGCTCTGGTTAGAAGTCAGATCAATCTGATGGGCCATATGTAGGACCCTCCTTAAATATGCATGTGATGCGATGAGATGGATATTGAACTGATGAATATGCCAAATCAAATCTAGCATTCTAATCATTGAAACGGATCTTTATCTCATGTTTTTTTCTTCCAAACGTCTACGGACAACTAATGTAATTTTTCGCTGTTTCATAGTTTTGACATAGCTATTCAGTCCCTCCCATTCAGTATTTCAATACTATTCTGTCGTCAATTGCGATATCAAATAGAGCTGCTTATGAGCGCTGGCGAAAAAGTAATGTCATAGCTGTCGACACAAATCAACCATTGATTCCACACTTCCCTTATATACTTACTTTGAGTGTGACATTATTCAACTTGACAACTACCAAAAGTAAAACAATCACATGCAGAGCTATTTATACATCAGTACTTCCGTAAAGAAATTGTCTCTTTATCAAGGAGGATTATTAATTAAGAAATTAGCTAATTAAGTATAATGTAATACAAGGTAAGGTATCTGATCTTTTAGCAAGTATTTTTTCTCAAAATTGTACTTTAGAAGGAGACACAACTTACATGCACATTCTTTCATGCGCTTAATGTCATCAGTTTATCGTTGATGAAATGAATTCGCTGATATTTATCACAAGATTCCATTAGGTTTTTGAAAATAATTTTTTTATTCAATTTAACTATTGGATTTGTGAATTTTAAATAAATGATAATCTCATTATGAGCGCTTATTAGCTTATTATTATTTTATTATGGCTTATAGAACATCCAACAATTTGAAAGAACCAAATACACTTGTGCATGTATTTATTGGCATCCGCAATTTATTTTCTTTTTTAGTAAAATGCCACATTTTTGGTAGCTCCCTACTTCAGCCAGCATACATGCAGAAGACTTTAATTGCAAGCACGTATGCTTATTGTTTCTCCGTAGATATCGCTTTATTGTTTTTCTCAGAATATTTTCGATAGTCGGATATCTTTTTGAAGCAAGTATAGTGCTTTCCAAGAAAACAATCAATATGACCATCGCACCGAGCCCCATATATTTAAAAGGACAGCACTATTTCAATACATGAACGAACTATTTCAAATACTTTGATAATTTAGTAACAATAAAGTAATCACACAGCATTTATAGCAGTAAATGCCTAACATATACATGTAAACCTCACAAGAAGGCAATTAATTCTACCAAGGTTGGACAAAAACTTGTATTGGGTGAAAACTTAGGTCAAAAGTCTTCCCAAGTTTCAAGAAATGAGTAAAATCAGGTAAACAAAGTGCATTCTCTGTATTTTGTGCTGACATAAAGATTCATCTATATAGGCCAAATTCCTATTGAGCCCATGAGAAGTGTGGTATTAGTGGGAAACAACTTGTTATTGCAGTTAGTAGCCTACAATGATACTGACTAATTGAAGATCTGTGATTTAATTATGACTCAATCACACATTTCAGCTCGGCAATAGCTTTCATTTTATCATTCAGAAATATAAGCAGACGTAATAAATAGTAGAGCTGCGCAGTGAGTACATGGTTCAACATAGTTGGAATGCGAAATTTGAATGATTCCATGTTTGGATAAATGTCGGTTGTCGCAAACATTTGAGGGGTGCGAAGATATGAAATATATGAAATATATAAACATTCAATATCCACAAATGCAACAAAATACACCTAAGCTCACAGCAAATACAATAATTACCAACTTTCAAAAGGTGGCATTGTCAAGCACAAAAGGAAACAGCTAATAAGCACAAGTGTTTCAATTTTCAAATATTCCGTGAATTGAGTAGAATTTTGATAAAAGATCAAAACCTCATACTCTTATCATGTAGTTCTCCCAATATTCAAATGAAATATTTATTTTTATAACTTGATTTGCATATATGCAGCATTAATAGAAGACACAAGCGGCACTACCGCACTTTAGTGCACCCTCTTTTACCCCTACTGCAGTTTAGTGCACCCTCTTTTACCCCTACTGCAGTTTAGTGCACCCTAAAATGCATGTGAGAACAACATGATTTAATCAACAGAATGAATGCCGTTCGTTCTTCCCTATAGTTATAAATGAGTGTCTTTGTGTCTTCGTTTTCGTCTTCGCACATTACACCGAGCACGCGCTTCGGTGTAATGTGCGTAGTCATCGTTTGCGGGAGAATGCGCCGTTGTTTTAGGGTGCACTAAACTGCAGTAGGCGCGTTCCGTCTCTTTCATAGAGGGTGCACTAAACTGCAGTAGGCGCGTTCCGTCTCTTTCATAGAGGGTGCACTAAACTGCAGTAGTGCCGACACAAGCTTTGTATCACTCACCCAAGGTCGACCCAAAGCCCAAGGTCCAACCTTGAATTCTACTCACGCTAATCTGCTAGACTACATGTATGTGAGTCAATTTTGCAGCAAGCGAGCATTGAAAGCAACTTTCTTCTTCTATTATATTGTGGAGTTATAGGCATATGTCTCCTGCCTCTTTAATTCTGAATTTTCGGGATCCCAAAAATCACTTACTTCTTAATTACTTTTAAATTAATAAAATTACTTCTTCCTTTAGGTCGATTAAATTGCAGTTCAACAGCGAAGAAATTCGTAGAACAATGTAGGAATTCGAATTTTTTGATCCGCATCCTTGCGGATATGAATGTTTCACTTCTGCGTAGAATATTACCTACAAAGCAGCGGTAATCAGATGCAAAAGAGAAACGTCCTTTCGCAAGTAGTGATGTGGTTTTCCTATTTTTCCAGAGCTGAACTATCATCCTGAATGACTTGGTTGCTTGCGTTGTCCTTGAAGAAATACGTTTGAATCAATGAAAGTGAACCGATGGTTGTCTGCTTCTGTCGTAACATCGTCCTTATGTCAAACAAGCTTATTCACGGAGATTATCCAGCTATTAGGAGTTCAACTTGTCAGAAAGCTAAATTGCTTTCTGAGCACCTATAGCATAATTCCTTAACCTGAGCCGCACTGAGGTACTTGCGGATTACCAAAAATGATGGTGGCGCCCATCACACGGCGACTATGTGTTTGTAGACATCCTTTTGCATTGTTATAGAAGTTGATACAAAAAAGTCAGCTGTAGAAGAACTGGAGGAATAACCAATTATATTGATTCCCTGATTAAAATTCAAATATTTTTCTTTTTGTGACATATTTGGATCTATACTCATGGATCATTGAAGGACACGTGAATCAGAAAAGCAAGTGAAGTCTGCACCCATGAAAGAATGGAGTCAGTAACACAGAACAATGGGAGCAGATTGTGTAGGATTGTAATTTACTTCAATCTTCTGCCAAACTTTCCAATCTTCCTGTCAGGTCAGAGATTGTGCTATACTACCGGAAATTGTAATCCTGTCAAACCAAGGCAATGAAAATATTTTTTTTAGAAATTAATTAGCAGTCCGACATTAATATAATTGTTTTAGAAACTAATTAGTTTTTTTTAAGAAAATATGGTTGATTAATATAAATATAATTGACATAGTTAATTTATATGAACTGTTTATCGTCGAAATCAAAATGTCAAACCAAAAGATCTTCTACCTAGTTTTAGATCAGCTCACATTTTTTTAAGGGAAGTACATTTCTTGACAAGGCGATTCAATTGTCAGTTTTTTTTTGAAAGTTGATGATGTATCACAAAGGCTTAGTGCCAATTATTCAATTTGAAGAAATATGGAATGTTAGTTAGGCTACCTGTTTTGAACTTTATGCTCTGTTAATTCTATTTAAGAAGGGCATACAATTGCAAAGTCACTTATTTGTGTAAGCAGTTCAATGAACTGCTTTTGCTTTTTGCACCCTTCAATGAACTTGTGGCTGACATTCCACCAATATTGAAAAAAATGATTGGTCACTATAATTCAAAGAAAGGGTTTTATTGCTTCATATCGTCACTTAAGAACATCGTTGCCGAGATAAAAAAATTGTCGCATTCAGCAGCCTACATACGTTGTAACGAAATAGCGGATAGTCAGATCTCCTCCGAAGGTCGGTTGACCTTGAAACTTTACTGTGCCGTCATTGCAACTGCTTGAGCAACTGATTGTCTTGCAACATGCCTCTGTGAGTCAAGTCAGTGTTGAAGTCTACTGTTATCCGTAGTCGTGTGAACTATTTGGGCGTCTCTTCAAGCCTCTATTTGCGAAATTTTCGCTGCGCTTTATCCAATTAACTCATTGTATCACGTGCTTGGTGTGTAATATCGAAGATAGTCTCCTCATTGTGGTCCAACTGTGATAGTCCATTTCGGATCCTATACCTTCAACTCATTATCATTCAAGACTTGTGAGACCTGGTGTGACCACTGCTGGATCATCGTCTGTACGGCGATTGTACCTTTTGTACCTTTTGTACCTTTGTGCGCTTTTACGCTTGCTTCACAACAATAAGTTCCTTTTCATTGTCATTATTTGTTATAACAGTCTCTCGGCCGTGCACTATAGCACATATATGAAACATATCGTTCGACAAAAGAGAGTGATTATATTGCTTATGGCGGCGGTAACAAAAGCATCTGTCGATGTTGATAGCGGATGGGCAATTATTGTGATGATCTCTGGTGCACTATCGCAGCTTCTGACACTTGGACTGATGTATACAAGTTCTATTTTCTACTCAACGTTTTTGAGTGAGTTTGAAGAATCGCCCACGCTAACAGCTTGGTCAGTTAATCTCAGTATCTTTATCTTTTACCTGATGGGTGAGCTCATAAACGCTCTTGTGAGCTTACTAGGAAACAGAAAGACAATTGTTGTTGGCTGCTTCATATCCACCGCGGCCCTCATTTCGTGTAGTTTCGCCACTAACTTGATCACAATCATGGTTTTGTATGGAATTGTTGCAGGCTTTGGCTTCTCTGGTGGATACTATCCCGTGTTTCCTATAGTTGCTAGCTATTTTTGCAAATATCGTGTCATTGCATTTGGGGTTGGCAGCGTAGGAGCTGGAATTGGTCAGTTGATATTTCCCCCGATTCTACAAGCAGCAATTGATGAATTCGGCTGGCGCGGTGGATTTATGATATTGGGAGGTATCAACCTCAATATGCTTGTTATGGCGGCAACTTTGATGCCTCCACGTGGTCCCAGCACGTTCGATGTCGAAACAGAAGGAGAAAGAGATAAAAATGGCAAGATAGCGAACATTGTATCTTCGACGAAGGAGGCACTTAGGGAACGAGCACAAAGTTTACGCTTATTCAGAAATCCTCGCTGGGTTTTCTTTTGTCTTGCTTTTGGAACAATGAACGTCGCTATCAGCGGATTCTACACTCACATAACGAAATACGGAGCAATTTTGGGATTTAGTCCCACTGAAACGACACTCTTGCCCTCTATTATTGGGATGGGAAATATCTGTGGTCGTGTCACATCAGCATTAATTAAGTCTTTCTTCAGTGTTCATGTGGAACTGATATTCATGCTCTATTTTGCAATGCTCGGTGTAGCAAGCATCTCCTGCAGCTTCTTGGGAGAGTACATTGGAGTTGCGACGTGCTGCTTCATCTGTGGGGTAGCCGTGGGGGCGAATGGAGTTTATCCAGAGGCCATTATACACGTAGTCGGCATTTGCAATCTTGGAAATGGACTCAGTCACAGCTGCTTCTTTGCAAGTTTTGGAATGGTCTCCGGTGGTCCAATAGCAGCTGCTATTTACGAGTTTGACCCATCTTACACAACAAGCTTTGTAGTCATCGGCATTATTGCTTTCTTAGGAGCGTCATTATTTCTACCGACTTGGCTGAAGATTAAACGGAAGAGGTTTCGACAAACAAAATCTGCAGATGACGTCTTTATTACACAAATGTAGAAAAAATAAATTGCAAAGGGAAAAACTTACAATTTCTGCCGCAATGAGTTTTAAATGAAAAATAATTTTTGTAGAGCAATCATCTCTTCTTGGGACAAATTTAACTAACGGAGGTGCATATTTTCTACCATATATTCAAATCTAACGAGATGGAATCGTTGGCGAGTGTTAGTGTCTCTATTGTTAAATCGATCTTCATTGTTGTGTGTGTGTGTGACGTGCGCTGCACTTCAGGTTCTCTTTGTTCTCCTCTGCCTATAGTTACAGCTGCTTACGTAATCTATTCGTGCATGTTTGTGAACGATTATCAAGAACTTACCGTGATCTTGCAGACGTTTCGATTTCATGCTGACTGAATTTGTTGTGAGCACTCTTACTAAGCCCTTGTGACAGTACCGTGAGGTTAGTATCTCATTAATTTATGTACAGTATATATATATATATATATATATATGTCTTTTCAGAATTTGTTTTCCTTTATTTTTTACTAGAAAACCGTTCAACATTAACGCGCTTTTGTCACTCTACTGAAATTGGTATTAAAGATTGACGATACGTACAGCGGGCTTTGTGTTTGCCTAGTCGACTCACGAGCATTTACATAAACACAAATGACCTGAATTTGGTCTTCTCTGTAAAGAATTCTTAATCAGTGACCTGCATCAGTAGAGTTTCCTCACGGGAGAAGAAGTAAGGTATTTCATGACATCAGCACTCAGTCAGTAATCATAATTCCTGTTCATCTGTCATTGCCGTGCCCGTTCGTGTCATTCCTTGAGTCTCTGTTATCAATTCACTTGCATATGATTGACTTTTGATATACAGTTATGAATTAATATCATCACCATTGTCATAAATTGTAGCGGAATAGCTATAATGCATTGGGCCTATAGTGGCAGCTCAGAACTGACAATTTACAATTTACAGTTTACTGTTTTTCTAATTTTGTCACAATTCAGGAATCTTCTATTTTATGTATTACTGTCTACCACATCATTAGTAGTGAACAGATCCAATATTCGTGTCAAATGGAAAATATTCTTTTTGATTCGCTGCAACACCAACATATTATAGCTCAATCTACAGCAAATGAAGCAAATTATAACAATGTAACCTTGACTTGTACTCCGACAAGTGTTGACGGCATAGAAATCGACAACAATAAAACCTCTAGAATGGAAATTAAGCTTCATGCAATGCACAGTAACGGCACATAAATCGCACGCATTTTCACTTAGATGCACCTGCCAACGTCTGTATGATTAGGTTAGAATCAGTCACATGAGTAAATCGAAGCTTTTAATTGGTGGTTCATGCCCCAACTTAGTTCCCTCGGATGTGCCGCGACCTTGAGTCAATTTCCATTCTAGCGAACTTCAGATAAACAGTTTATTTCTATGGCTGACGGTATCCATATCACTTATTCGGGTTTATTCCGGCCTTTCTTGATGTTTGCTTTAGTTTCTAGCGAACCATTTCATCTCGTCAGATCAATGCTAATTGTGACGTGCTATGACTCGGTTCAACATCTGTTCGACAAAAGTCTTATTATTCAGTATTTCAACTGACAGATTCATAGAAATCCGACTTTCCGCTTTGCGTACGTTAGTGCGACTAGATTGAACAATAACTGCATGCTGATGATTACACTGATAGGCAAATGTTTCTAGATCATAAAAATAATTAAATTACTGAAACCATGCTGCACGTAGAAGAAATTCTGTGAGTATCATTTTGTGATCAGCACAGTCTGTTTGTTTATCTGCAACGATAACATCGGATGACATGGCGTATTTATTATCGCTAACACCAAATCGGGTAAACTACCCACCACGAATAAAATCACATTTCTGCCTACGAAGATGTCCGCCTTAAAAGTGCAATCAAAATCATAAAAATGACTTATCTCATTTTGAGTTATTAAATATATGTTTGATCATCACGTTAAGTGCACCAATATTAAAAGTACATGGATCTACAAAAATAAATCTACAAAAATGAAGCCTTAGGTATCCTTAAAGATAATTATGATATTGCCACCACCGGCTATAAACGTTACATTGATGACGTCATCATGGGCCCGTTTAGCTGTAATTTTGATTTCGATGTTATCACCAATGTCTTTAACTCAGCAAATAGAGATATTAAGTTTACGATCGATGTCCCTGAGAGTAACTACTTGAACTATCTAGATTTGACAATATGGATAAATATCAAAATTCATTTTTGTCATTATCAAAAAGAAATAGCGTCTGGTTGCACCCTTACTAAAGATAGTTGGGTCCCCAATCATGTAAAGAGGAACTTCATTGTCAACACTTTTGACAGCATCGATAAGAGAAGTAGCTCCAATTCTCTTAGCGTAGAAGCTAAAGCCAAAACTAAATCTCGTCTCAAGCGTAATGGTTTTCAGATAGAGATTTCGTTATTAATAAACGCTCGCGTAAATCAAAAGCTAGTAATGAAAATAAAGTTGTTTTAAATATCGATTTCATTAGTGATAGTTGTTCTCGTAAAATTAATTATCTCATTCGCAAACATAAACTTAACATTAGATTCGTAAATAAAAGCAACAAAAAATTATGTCATTTATTTTGCAGTAAGGATAGGAATAAACACGATAATTGTGTTCTTTGTAGTAAACTACCTAATTATATTAATTGCAATGTTCGTTTTGTAGTTTATCAGTTTATTTGTCATTTTTGTTCTTCTAGTTACATAGGTAAATCTTCACGCCTATTTCGGTTGTGATTTAATGAACATCGCAGAAGCATCGTGAATGGAGACACAGCAAGTGCAGTGCCTTGACTGATCACTGCTTGAAATGTGCCGCGAACAATATTGAAGACTTTGACGTCAGCATACTGCGAATTTTAGATTGCCCTGTCAAAACCAGCATCGGTGAATCACAATTGATTGCACAAATGAAGCCGGCTATAAACCGTCGTCACGAACTGGCATCATGCTTTTTTAGCAATTCTTATATTATACTCGATTTGTAGAATTTAATAGATTTTTGCCATTGAGAAAGCGGCTGGTACGCGAAACGGTTGGCGCATAACATTTGCCTTTTTATTCAAAACACTCGCATATTGGAAAAAAGTATTGGGGAGAGACTAACGACAAATTATTGTTTTTCTCATATTATGAACCTCCCGACGAAATCCATTAACTATGTAACTTCCGCAGTCAACGATCCCGACTTGCTAGCTTCAATGAAGAATTATATCAATATATAGTACAAATGAAATATGCTCGTACAATGTGCCATATTGTCTTCTTGACGATGTGTGTATCGTATGGATTATTTCCAAACTTTGTTGAAAACATGGTAAAAATACCTGTTGACCTCATGGAGCTGCCAGCAATTTACCGAAAAGGTAAAGCTTTGAAGACTGAGATTCTGCGAGCGTGTATCAGACAAGAACGTGAGCAAGAATGTATTCTTGATCAACAGCGAGGGTATGAATACCTGAAGATTACTCGCCGCATTGATGGAACTATCTTTGAAAATGTGTTCCTCCGTCTTCAAAATGAATTGATTCGCGAGGAAGATGCAAAGTGTCGCACTCATGCAAACAAATGGCTGAATTTATCACATTTGCCTTATCCTATTTTGCGTAAGTCTTACTCTTTTGATTATAGACCTAGATTTGCGTTTTGTTTGAATGATAATTATGTCTTCCTAAATAACCATTCGTTCACTAATTGTTTAGATAGCAATCCTGTTTATTTTGATAACATAAAAATCGAAACTGACATTCATATTCTTCATGAGGTTTTTAACTTATTAAATAGAGGTCCAAACTTTCGCGTACCTATTAAAATCAATAAAAATTCTATTGAAGATATCAAGGTGTGTCTCGATCACATGACCGACCGAATGCGTTGGAGCGATACATTTGAAGATCGTAATTTGAATGATCAAAACGTTATCATTCCGTTTGACCGCAATAGAGTCAACTTACCGCCCCGTATGGATCCCGATAAAGAAAAAAGACTCGAATTCTTTAAATTTGAAGTATTAAATGTTATTGAAAAAGAAATGAAATTTGTTAAAAACAATGTTCATTATAAAACCATTCAAAAAGAAATCGCAGTAA
This sequence comes from Prostheceraeus crozeri, assembly GCA_907163375.1. Taxonomy (NCBI): domain Eukaryota; kingdom Metazoa; phylum Platyhelminthes; order Polycladida; family Euryleptidae; genus Prostheceraeus; species Prostheceraeus crozeri. The sequence goes on from CAJQUW010000289.1 coordinate 22,224, forward strand.
CGAAGAATTTTGTAAAAGACAATAATCGTGCTGTTATACCTACTGATAAGACTAAAAAAATTATGTATAACTAGCAAAAATAATTATGTAGTGGTCTGAGTATATACTTAATGATTCTTGAAATTACGACGTTCGCAAGCACTCTAAAGTAAATGCCATTGAGAACCAAGCCAATAAAATGATCAACTCAATTTTTAAAAATAAGATCTCCAAAAGTAATTTAGAGAAATTGCGTGTGACAGGTAGTCAACCTGCTAATTTCTACACACTATTAAAAGATCATAAAGATTTGAAAGACTCGGCTTACCAGATGCGCCCGATTGCATCTTCGATAAATACCCCCACAAACAAAATTGATTGGTACTGTAGTAGGCTTTTGAACCAACTTGTTGAGTTTGTCACAGCACACCTCAAAAGCTCTCATCAATTAGCTGATATTCTCGATCACTTAAATAGTTCTAATAACTTTTCGGATCATATCTTCATATCGTTAGATGTCAAGAATTTATATCCGTCGATTGCATTGAGGTATGGTTTAGAGGTCGTTAACGGTTGTCCTACTTTACGGGTATACAGCACCCGACGCCATCTTCAACGCAATATATTTTCGCTTGTACTTATATTTACGAAACTTCCTTTCGTGACTTTTAGCGAATGTATGACCTCATTTGACCATGAGAGTCTTGAGTTACAATTCCACATAAACAACTAGAAAAAACAAGATAATGATTTAAGGACGGATCGGGTGAGTCATACCCGTGTACTATTTGTATAGCTCGTTTTCAGTTCAATCTCGGAATTGCTAGTGATTGATGCTCAATAATCCACAAAATAGTACATCACAAAATCTTGAGCCAGAAGCCATAGAAAAACTGCGCAATTCAACATTGAAAAGACGCATAAAATTTAAAATTTTGAATGGCAGTTCATCTCAATGTATATTTGTCATTCTAAGACAAATACCAACTTGGTACTATATGCAAAATGATAACTTGACTTGTAATAGGAAAGGATTTTTCAGTTCTGTGATGAACAGCACACCGCTGAAACACACCGCACGACCGAATAGTGTTGTATCAACCTTGCGGTGTCAACCTTGTTCGACATCATGAAGCGACCAATCAGAATCATTCACAGACATGAGGGAGTGCCATGCTCTTATTTGACATAAGCTTATAGAACAGGAAAGCGGTGAATAAGCCACATTGTGTATCCTTTCTACGGCTCGTAGGATGGCCTCTCGTCCCAAGCGTCAATGCAAAGACCGTGCCATTGAGGCTATGAATAATATTGTGCAACGACGCTTCGAAGATAGTGATGCGGATGAGGACGACTCCTCCATGCAGATATTTGACAACGTCGCTAGTGATGAACAGGTTCCTGAGGAACAGTTCGACGAGTTGCCTGCGGACGACGAATCTCTACATGAGAATGATTTAGTGACCATGGACAGCGATTCGGAAACTGAATCAGGTGATGAGAGAGCCGATGTGCCTATCCACTCAGACTCATATGTATCTCCCTCCGGACGTGTGTGGAAGACCAATACAGGTGTTACTGCGGGAAGAGAACCTGTCAGAAACATTGTACGTTTTACGCAAGGGCCTGCTGCAGGTGTGAATCCGTCGAATGAACGAGAGGCTATACTGATGTTCTTGTCAAAGACACTTACAACCACACTGCTTTACTCCAATTTGCAAGGTCGCCGAATCACCGTCAACTGGAATCGAGCGAACCCCGACAACCAGAAGAAGTTTGTTCCTATTGATTTGCCAGAACTTGAAGCCTTCGTTGGATTGCTTATTTTGCTTGGAGCTTTTTGTTCGAAATATCGGGATGTGACGGAACTCTGGGGTGCACGCGATGGCTTTCCGATTTGTAGAGCAACTATGACTCGAGAAAGATTCTTACAAATCAAATCAGTGCTCCGATTTGATGACCCTTTGCGTCGCGATCACAGTGATAGACTTGCTCCGGTACGAGATGTGTTTCAAGAATTTAACGCTGATCTGTCTCGATTCTTCATTCCCAGTCCGTACTTGACTGTTGACGAGCAGTTGCTCGAGTTCCACGGACGAGTTCGCTTCCAGCAGTATATAAGCTCGAAGCCTGGAAAGTTTGGTATAAAGTTCCTATGGCTTTGTTGTGCTGAGACATTCTATATCTTGAATGGGATTGTCTACATTGGTGTTGGAACTGTCAGGCCAAATGAGAATGTCACAACACTCGGCGTAACGATGCATTTGATGGCACCGTATCTGGGCACAGGTCGTCATCTAACTGCTGACAATTGGTATACTTCCATGGAATTAGTTGATGCACTCAGAGAGAAGAATACCACGTACATTGGTACCGTCAGGAACAATAACCGTGGAGTACCTGCCGTCGCAAAATCCACCGAGGGTCGTCAACGGAAGGACACAAAAGTTTTCTACGATGAGCAAGGCACTGCACTTGTTTCATTCTGGGACAAGGGTCGAAAACCTGTGTTACTTGTTGATAACTTTCACAGACATGTTCCTGAACCCGAAGTGAATACGAAGGCCTCCACTGTTCTCGAGTACAACAGGACGAAATCAGGTGTCGACATCGCGGACAAGCGACTTCGTGGATTCAGCTGCAAACGGAACTGTCGGCGTTGGCCGGTCTCGATATTTTCCAACATGGTGGACATAGCTGGAAATAACGGTTGCATAGTGTATTACCACAAGCATCCTGAAGAAGCGAGAAAATGTCAACAGCACTACAAATTTCTCGTAAATGCGGGATATCAGCTGGTGGACAAGCAAATCAAAAGACGCCTCCAGACACCAGCAAACCTTCGAGAATCTACAAAATCTGCCATGAAACTCGTAGGCTATGCGGTTACTCAAACTGAACACTTCGGAGGACTTCGTTTGGAGAAGAGTGTTCGATGTGCTTTCTGTCCTTCGCGCAATGATCGAAAGACATTCGTTTGTTGTGCAAAATGTGAGAAGCCTCGTTGCAATAGTCATCGATCTGACCTCTGCAAGGAATGTGTGTAGCTTTTCTTTCCAGCAATAACAACAGATGATTTCCAGGAATTCATTGTCTTTTATTTACAATTTTATTGATGATTGATAGCATTTTACAAACATGTAGGCCTACATGTAAGCTTATACATGTATCGAATAGCCTGTGCTAAGATAGACTACCAGACGGTGGGATGGGCCTGATTATACATATCAGCACGAGAGTTTATAATCTACTGGTATGTCTAATATGCACTGTAGCATGCCTGACTGTGATAACTACCGGTAGTAGCATCGTGATCAATGATATTACAGTTACTACATGTACCAACACATGTATTCACAATGATGTTGAAGTTATTGGATATATTCTTACCACAAATTTTTATTTTCATCAATGTTCAAGCGTGCTAACACATTATTAACAAAAACACTTAAAACGGAACAATAAAAAGATGCAATGCGATGATATTACACACGGGTTATTTATACCCGCTTCGTCTTTAACTGCTTATTGAAAAGCGCGTAGGACAACCGTTAAGGAGTTTTGCATAAACCACTGGGATTTGATTGATAATTTAAATGTAACCGTTGATGATCTCAGGCGTATGCTAAACTTTATATCTCATAACTACGAAATACACTATGCGTCAATTCTTACTTAATCTTTGAATATCTTTGAAAGATTCTGTCAGAATCTTTGTAAGATCGTGGAAGATACAGCAAGATCTGATCAGAATCTGACAGAAAATGCAGGATCTTTGTAAGATTCTGTCAGATTCTTATGCTTAAATGGGATTCTGACAGAATCTTAGAATCTTTAGATTTTTCGCTCTCAATTGATTATCGCTCATCCTTGAGCATTTTAATGTTGGCCTAATTAAGCTACATGTCCCGTAATATGAGATAACCAGTATATCCGTTGAACAACCGAGACAATTACTCCATAACGACTGATTCGAAGAAAAAATGGACAAACTTTTTTGAAGTGCTTGTTTTATTCCAGTTTAAAAAGAAGGCAAAAGAGTGTAAAGTTCAAAAACACTATCAGTTAGCAAAACTTTCCAATCTTTCAAGACCTTTTCTCCAAATCACGAATTCTTTGGTTTATGGAACGTCTGATAACGTCCCAATCATATTCTCCGAACATGTTGTCCACATGATCTGAAATTAAAAAGAATATTCTTTTGAGCCGCTGATCTGCAATCATTTCATGTTTTCTTAGTGCATCTTCAATGATAATGACGGCCTGCGAATTCCCTTTCAATGCTAAATTTGTTCAATCATTGAATGACGAAGTTTCTATCAGTCAGAATAATAATCAAAATCTTGAATAAATCTCAGACATTTCCAGCTTTAATGCGAGTCGGTTAATAATTAAATAGATCATTGAATACTAAGAAGACTACCAAACATTTAAAGAAAATCTGCATTTCACTGTGACTTAGCTTTTTCTGCTGCGCAACATGCAAGTGGCATAAAGGGAGGGTGGGGCAAATTGAGCATGTTTTTGAACTTTTCTCAACGGTTTTAATATTCTGAATCAAATGGGCCAAAATAAAACTCGGATGAGAAGTTTAGGGCATGCTAAGTTATAACTGAGCTGTTTCTCTGACATTTCATCTCCTCACAATTTTAATTTTAAAATGTTTACCAAAGTGGCTCAATGTACACTATTTGTGGGGCACATTGAATCACCTTTATTTATTACTCTACTGTTAAACTTTACTAGATTTTATGTGTCAGATCTATAGCTTCAGTTCATGAATAATCGAAATCAAATAACAAATTCACAGTTTGAGATTTTTATTGGCAAAAATGATAGCATACAAGTATGTTTGATATGAAAAATACATGTTAGTTTCTGACAGTAAAATGTTCATGGACTTTCAGAATTCTAAGATTAGTAACATTATTCATGATAGAAGAGCATTCGTAAGAGCATTAATGCTAAATTTATTGACACACAAAATTCTATTCATCATTGTAATCAATAAGAGCATGATTGTGGACTTTGCGCATTATATGTAGACATGACACGCGTAGGCCTAAGAAAAAAAGCTGAGAAATCACCAAACACCAAAACTAGAAGCATTAACAATTCAATTTTTTTGACCAGCAAGTAAGGCTCTAATGTTCAAAGCCGAATCATTTTGATTGAGATCAATGTGCAATATTGAGATATACGCCGGCTATTCCCAATGGTTATGAAGCCTACACTGTAAACTCTAGGCATGAAATTTCGCTTGAATTAGGCACGAAATTTAGGCATCAATTCTAACCAACACAAAGCACGAGTAGGCACGAAGTTCATAGTGCGGAGCTCGTGCCCACTGATTTTTCCTTCGATCTCACAGGATAAAAAACTATTTGGTTTGGTGCCTATTAGTGCATGGTGGCGCCTACTGGTGCCTCGAGGCACTAGAAAGGCACTAACTGGCACGAAATTTCGGCTTCGTGCCTAAGTTAGTGCCCTACAATTTACAGTGTACGCTATATTTTGACGATTAGTAACACTCAGATTTAATATATTTTACAACTGTACTTACGTTTTAGTTGACTGACGATCTCTGATGGAATCAATCGAGACTCATCAGTTTTTTTCTGCGGCTCCATAATTTTCCCGCGCACGTCCTTCATCAACATATTCAAAATTCTCCAGGCCATCTGCCGTTCATCTGCAGCATACAGCTTCGCAATATCCACATCCTCATTATTATAGTTTTTGATGATCTGAAATTCAGTTATTTTGTCAAAATACTTGTACAGTAGCATATTTTCACAAATTGATGAAAATCTAAGCACAGATATCATGCTGTCATGCATGCTCTAATTCATCAGAAAAAATATGCTTCCCTGTTTGATCCTCTATTTTTCTCTCCTTCGAAATCATAGAATAATGACAATGGAATATCATCAATTTAACAAACAGATATCGTTTCGACCAGTGCTGATGGGAAGTCATGATCTATAGACGACCAGACGAGAGGACACTCCCTTTTGATTAAGGTCCGATACAAATTATCCAGCGCCAAAATTCAGAAAAATTCAAAGATGAATACACCCATGCAATTGCAGAAAAACAGCAAGAAACATAATGATGGCGATCAAAAGTATAGTCATGCTCATGCAGGGCGAAAATCGAACTTACGTATGACTTGTGCTTAACCTTGGTCGGTTTGTTTTTTTCCTCCATCAAAGTTAGCATTTTCACTGCAATCAATGTACACATGCGTGCAAGTAACTTTTCAAAACACAAAGAACTTAGTTATTTTGGAAGTTTCCCTGTCGGTCTTAATAAGTAAGGTAGGTTTACAGTAATGCCACCATACTTTTCCGGAAGATAGCAGTAGTTAGCAAGCTTTTGGCTCTCAATGTTAGTTAACAATATCTATCATGCAATGAAAATGTCGGCTGCATATTTTGTTCATCAAGCTGAGCGCTTCAAATATACGTTTGACAACAATTATACCACTGATTTGATTTTTTTGTGATTCCATCGACATTGAAGAAATAAAACCAGCATTGAAACCAAGCATTTGAGAATGGCAAAACTTACGATTCGTTTCCTTGATAATCCTCAGTTCTGATAAGATAGATTTATTGATCTCGACCAATTGCATCAATAAAGGAGATCTTTTAATTTTCGTCGCATTGGTTGTGGGTTGGGAAGGCAAAGATGCTGTGTCGCAGCAGACTTCCTGCAGCGGTGATCTTGCACAAGTCGTAGCACCGTCTGTCTCATCTGGCCATCTCAAAGAGGGAGATGCGGGCGTCTGACGTGGTGTCCTTAGTAGAGAAGACGTGCGGACAACCTCTATGTTCCGAATCTGTTCTTGTTTCTTTGACTGCAAAATAGTTTTAATGAATTTTACGTTTGAGAAATACTTCTGATATAACAAAGCAAAATTTATGATGTATGAAAAAAAGTGCTGACGTTGATAAATAAGTAAACAATCACAACTAAGACCTTGCGGTTATGCGGCTTAAAATACCATTGAGTTCTTAATAAACTATGAATGGACGCGGTTTTGGTGAATGATCTTACTTACTTTACCAATAGGTGCATTTTCCGGCTCTTTCAGCGCGTCCACCAGGCCGTCTGTCGACACTCCTTCATCTATCACGTCTTCGAGCCTATTGGAAAGTTCGACCATCTCATCTATGTGCCCTCGACCGATAACCATGGCAGACCATTTTTCTCCACCACTCTTTAGTGTGACACAATCCCTCTGAAAGCAGAAAATAGCGAAGGAATGAATTACCGGAATCGCTCTCTCTCTCTCTCTCTCTCTCTCTCTCTCTCTCTTTCACACACACACATATGCTCACACTCACCTCATTCAATGCGAGTCTGTCTTCCATTGGCATGTCAATGAAGCTACTGCCAATATAAATTGGCTCACTGTAAGTCTTTGTTTTCAAATAGTAAAAAAGGAAATAGTCTGCTTGACCAGGAAGACCAGGGAATGATCGGGGCTTTTGCTTCCTCGGACGTTTTGCTGGGGGCGTCGACATTCTGAAAAATTCATTTGAACTATATAATTTAAAAATGCACCTGACATAGGGACTAAGGCACATTCCAACAGAAAGTTGGAAAGAGTAGTATAGCTCAGTATATAGCACAAAATACAAAAATGTGCGGCAATGCAGATAGCTTGTGGAAATTACAAAATCTATTCTACCATGAGATTCGTTTGTTAATAACAATGACAAACTTCCTTTAAGTTTCATAATCTCAGACTTGAGGATGTTCAGTGGATCAATTTTATGAATTCGCATTTTACTTGCACATATTGTTGTCAAAACATCAGGAAAGTCAAGCAAAATAATAGTATACACGTAGGTTAGAAAAAGCGATTTATGATGATGATTGCTAAAGTTGATCAATTGTGAATAACTGCGGATAAATTGTCAAAAAACTAAAGTGAAAACTTGTCCAACTTCTGAGGCGTCGAGTCATCAAAACAAGGATAACTTTCATCCTCAGAAATTAGATTGCAATTAATTAATTCAAGCGTCTTCTATTGAACAACGCTTTCTATGACTTAACAATTACTTACATATACCGTTTAGGACCTTTTCAAAATATAAGCAGTAAACCATGCCAATAAAACATGCTGAAAGAAAAACAATGCTTGTACAAATGGTGGTACCCACGTGACATTTATTAGGCATAATCGCTGAAATGTATTACTGGAATCAAAACTTCAACATCAGCGCTGTCTAAGTTAACTGAAATTTGTATGCATAAACATGATATGTTTAAAACATGAACGTGCCTGGACAACGATGTTTGTGAAGAAACTATTACAATGTCATCAAACAAATCAAATAACGAAATTATTGGACTATCAAAAGTCATTTCCTGATGAAATTGTTGAACAACTTCAAAAGTTTCAATGTCGGCCACAGTCTGACCTTCACTAGGATAAAATCTTTGAATGATCCCATATTTGACAGCTCTTTCTGATTCATGAAATTTACAAATGTAACTGCAAGAATTTTGTTTCCGAGGATAATGTATGCTGTGGTACACCAACCCACGAATTCTGCATCGATCTTTATCTATTAACAGTGTTTCTACAGCACTGTGATCGTTGAAAAATGATGGAACACTGCTTTTGAAATTAGATTTGCTGACTATAGAGAGACTAGCCTTCCGCAAAAAGGACTTCTCGACTATCTGCTTTCCGTGATACTTACTTCCATGAAACAAAGACTTAAGAGACTTGATATTGCGTTCAAAAGCAAACATTGACGCAACATGCAATGGTCCAAAACGTGATGCGTCCTCAAGTATGTGATACAATAAATAACGTTGAGAGTCATCAACTTAGGAGGAAAAACTTTTTTAAACAGAAAACTAAATCGATCTAAGAAGGTGCGTGCAGCGATCAGAATGTCAGCAGATAATGGAGATTTGTTAAAAACTTTAACAAACAATATCAAACAGAAAATGCACTCCCTTATTTCTTCATTTCGCTGAAAACTGCAAATAATTGGGAAGCATATATATACAAAAAAATTACGGAATTCATGAGCTTTCCATACACTCATATCACGTATCCTTCGGAAGCGAGAACACCAATGAGGAACTTTCACATTTTCAATGCACTTTTCTACGTAGCTTATAGTATGGCGTCTTCCAATGTAAAATCGTTCAGTGTGATACCTAGAATTAAAAAAAGCATTCAATATCATCTTAAAAATGCCTTCATAAATGCAGTGCATTGGATCTATAATGATATTTGACGGCAGAGAAATTATGTCTGCTACAGGAGTACTGCCTTTTATGCCGAATATCGAGTTCCCGGAACTCTCTGCTAGTGACGAATAATAAGCATATTCGTTGTCTTCCATTCCATCTCCGATTTCAAGGGGATAAGTTCTCGCAAAGCCTCCATCAACACGAGTCACTTCACCCTTCACTTTGCATTTAGGACATCCATACGCTCCATTATACTGAACAATGTTCAAAAGCCCAGCTGTTGCTGGCAAATCTGAAATGGAAGCCAGTGTATGAACAATCACTCTTATGTCCTTGCAATTGTATCTAACTGTAAATGAGGATTCATATTTTATTTGTCGAACAGCTTGGCGCAAGAAAAAATCCCATTTTGGTTTGGTAGGTCCCTCCCATAGTGACAGAAGTATCATATTATCCATCTTTTGTCGATTAAACGGAGACAAATTCAAAATAATAGCATGCAACGGCCACAATGTATGTTTCGAAGTACGCAGCAACGATGCACCATCCGTGGACAACATAATGTAGATGTTCAGGGTGTCACCGCTTAGTTGAGCGCGTCTTTCTTCATCTGTCAGCACTGATGAAAGAACGTCGGTGTTCCTCTTAGCCACTAGGATGTCATTATAGGCAATTATTTTCTCGAATGAATATTGGATGATGTATTCCATTTGCTTTCTCAAATCAATATGGAACAAAGATGAACATTTCCCTCCACAGCTGCATTTTATGTCATCAGATAAACCACATGCCGAACATATAAATTCTGACGATATGTAATTTGAAGTGGAAATTGTTTGCATCATGCGACTGAATAAACTTCGTGAGGTAGGCAAGTCCACATTTTTGACAGCCTGAAAAGGAATGAGCTTCGTTACAGATGGTAGAGTAATATCAGCTGAATTTGAAAACTTGGGTCGCGCCAACTGCCAGCAGTTACATCCAATCCATTCAACAGCTAAGCCAAACAAACAGTTCATGTCAAATGAGGATTAATAACTTATCCGTACCTTCATAACAGCTGCCAATTTATCATAACTTCTTTGTTAGATATCGTTGCTGGCTAGGTTGTAGTACAGAGCCGCTGTTTCCTCGACATCTCCATTACCGACCAAGTTAGAACATTCTAAATATTCATTATCACAATTGTCATCATATAAGAAGCTGCTGTCTGAATCATCGCTATCTGAATGATCAGAGCTGGAATTGGATGAAACACACTCATTTGCATCACTTGACATGGCATTGCTACCAACAGATGTAGGATCATTTTCGGCGATTGAAGATTCCTCTACTGTGATTTCTGATTCGTCCATATTTGATGTGTCACAATTTTGATCACCCAAGTTAAGCGTGCAATCAGCCATTTCTGGGACATGTGACCAGACACGACGACTTTTGAAAAAGTTGTGTTTGGAAGAAACATATCTTCTTCGTTTGTAAGACATCTGTAAAACACATCAGCAAAAGTGAGCTTCAATGCCACTCTGATGAGTCTACAGCTTATACTGACATCGTTCGAATGCCTAGTTATTACTCCAATGCCACGTTGCATTGTCGAACATAGAGTTCCCAGTCGATGGGTGAATTAGTGTCGATATTGATGTAGATTCCGAAATTTAAAGAATCGTGTGCAATATTCAATAAGTTACAGCAGTTTGGATTTCAGCTCATGCTAAAGGGTGATCCGAATTTTCATGAATCAATGTGTGGTATGAAGAGATCACGGTAAATATTAAAGAAAAAGTAGGTCTCAAATAATGGCATTGGTCTTATATTTAACTTTAAATAATTAATCAATGATAATGAACTCATTTTTGGCTGACTGAGGCACTGTCACTGCCGCAAAGACGCAAAATGCTAATCAACACACCCTGCAATAAATATATCCGGCGCCCCTGTTTCATGAAATCTTAAAAGAAACAAGACTCACTGCGCGCCGATCATCAAGGCAAGAAAATGAAAAAAATACAATTTAGCGGTGCGCAGCATACTGCTTTTAGGAAGGACAATTGGCGTGTCATGCTAGGTTTATTCCGACGCAAAAAGACGTGTAAGTGGCTATTTGCTAAATAATTCATAATGGCATAGGGAGGTTTTCATTTTCATAAATCAAAAGCAAAAGATTCGCTGTCTCCTAACTCTATTCGTCTATCAAAAAAATATAAAGGATTGTTTCAAAAATAATGCGTCGGGTGAATTGTAATTGTGACATTTGTAAAATGGTTGATATCAATAATTGTAGCATTCGCTTCTTAGTCTACGAAGTTGTCTGCAAGACATGCAAAATGAACTAACTATATTGGTTCGACCAATCGTCCTTTTAAGATCCGATTCAAGGAATATCGAAACTGCATTAAGAAAAACGACAGTTATAACACGCTTTCTGAACACATTCACAAGTTCCATGCCGATATCAATCAATCTGACATCTATCTTTTCGATGTCACCATCATTGATATTCAACGCATATATTCCCTATTGTAAGATTGTTTTCACGCAAAGTTGCGTCGGAATAACAATTCTTTTGTCAGATTGTTTGCTATGAATAATACCTGGGTTCCGTTGAAGGTTTTCGCAATTTATAATTGCTGCTGCACTTGTTCGAAGACCAGTCGTCATATAATCCTGATACAAATATGTCGAATAGAACAATAGGCCTAATCAACCCCCACACGCTTTTATTTGGCACGATCATTCTGTCAAAACAGTTGAGCAACAACTAACAGTACAGTATTCAGAGGAGCTCAGAGGAGTTGCCAGGTCAGACTCCTCTAACAAAGTGTAGACCAACTATAGAAATAAAATTTGCCTCAGTCGACCGGCGATATTCAGGATTAAACAAATTGGAGATAAATACGTTATCCCTAGCTTGGTCGCTGAGATTGAGATCTTCATGTGCTCTATATGTCTACATTTCAATAAGATAAAATGAACACAGGTCCAACTGCAGCTTAACTATTTGCAATTATTTTTCGGAGTTAAAACAGGCGAAACACTTTAGATATCACATCATCGAAACAATACCGATGCAATTAGATTAACTGCGGCACACCTTCAGGTCAACTTGTTTGCTGTGTGAGAGTTGAGCAATTGTCGGTCTCACGCCAATTCAAACTTTACATCCTGACGGAGAAAACGGCGTGTAGTTCAAAACATGCTCAACTTTCAGAAAACATTGGAAATTTATTTGGAAATGTCAATAGCCACCATCCAGTCTTGTCAACAATGCTATCCAGACTATTGATATGGCTGATAATTGCATTAGTGTCCTATACTCGTCGAGATGACCCACACATTACGATGTATCAATAGGAAGGATTTTCAGAGCACATCAAAATGAGAGACCACATGTTGACTAATCAAAACACAAGTCAAGCATCTATAAAAATATAAGATATTCCAGTTGTTATATAGCATCAGAAATTAGATCAATTCAGATGACATTGCAGCACCCTGATTTTTTTCGTAGTTTATACATCAATTCAACGATGAAGTTCATCGACACCCTAGAATGCATAGCCTTGTTCTAAGATACTTTGAATAGCCAATATTTCTGCATTACCTCAGCTCAATAGATCAATCAGTGCTCGAATATTTCTTTACTAGTTTGTGTGTTACATCTGTAGTCTACATCATTCCACACACAATTTTTCATTTCATGACATAAACTGATACTTCAGAGCTTCCCTATCCAAATTTTTCACTATCAGCCGGAAAATTGCATCAAAATTGGTCACACAAACGTCATTCAACTGGGAAGTTTCCAATGTTCTCCTGTTGCCTCTTAACTTACACAATATTTCAAATCTTTTATTTATTTGTTGTCATGTATCATTTGATTAAAACCAAATCATTATTTTGGATGAAATGTTTCATTATTAAGTATTCTTCTCAATCTTTTTTACAAACATGTATGACCTATTGATACACACGCAAGATTCGCATTTATGTTCAAGAAATGGATATTTTACTAGAAAATGCTCTGGATCCGCATGCATCCACAGAGCCTCCTCAATCTACTTATTCTATGATTTGACATGAATGAAATCCCTCAAAGTGACAAAGTATTTCACTTAATCAAGATCATTGTGGTTCATTTGCAAGCAGCAATTCCACGTTATCAATAGATACAATTCTTGTCTTGTACTTACTCTCTTTAGAACTTTAGTTGAGTCAGCGAAGTGGAGAACCTTCTTAGTGGCGCAACGAGCTCAAAGAAGTAGACAACTCTCTTTCGATGTACGCAAAGTCAAGAAGGATACGGAGAACTTTCTTTATCACGAATGAAAAGCAATGAAACGGAGGAACTTCTTTATGAATGCAAAATCAACGAAACGGAAAGTGAATTGAGGGATAAACCCAGGTTCGAGAATTTTAAACAAGACTGCTATTTGTTGTATTTTTGTCACATTTTCGGCATGAAACCTCCACGAAGGCACGATGATTTTTTAGCAAGTGTTAATCTTTATAATTAAAAAGAAAAACATGGAAAATTATTCCAAAGATGATGTCAGAATCTTAGGCTTCAGGAAGATGCTTCCAGAAAATGTAAGATCTTAGCAAGATCTTAGATTTTCTTATCAGACAATGATCTTGCATTTTCTTGTCAGAAAATGTAAGATCTTCGCTATCTTTGAAAGAAAATGTACGGCTTGTCGCATAGTGTAGCTTTCAACGAAAAAATATATTTACAAAAGAAAGGTTGCCCTATGAGAGCTCAATATGCTCCCGCCTTCGCTATCATCTTCATGCATAGCATTGAAACCAAAGCCTTAGGTATCCTTAAAGATAATTATGATATTGCCACCACCGGCTATAAACGTTACATTGATGACGTCATCATGGGCCCGTTTAGCTGTAATTTTGATTTCGATGTTATCACCAATGTCTTTAACTCAGCAAATAGAGATATTAAGTTTACGATCGATGTCCCTGAGAGTAACTACTTGAACTATCTAGATTTGACAATATGGATAAATATCAAAATTCATTTTTGTCATTATCAAAAAGAAATAGCGTCTGGTTGCACCCTTACTAAAGATAGTTGGGTCCCCAATCATGTAAAGAGGAACTTCATTGTCAACACTTTTGACAGCATCGATAAGAGAAGTAGCTCCAATTCTCTTAGCGTAGAAGCTAAAGCCAAAACTAAATCTCGTCTCAAGCGTAATGGTTTTCAGATAGAGATTTCGTTATTAATAAACGCTCGCGTAAATCAAAAGCTAGTAATGAAAATAAAGTTGTTTTAAATATCGATTTCATTAGTGATAGTTGTTCTCGTAAAATTAATTATCTCATTCGCAAACATAAACTTAACATTAGATTCGTAAATAAAAGCAACAAAAAATTATGTCATTTATTTTGCAGTAAGGATAGGAATAAACACGATAATTGTGTTCTTTGTAGTAAACTACCTAATTATATTAATTGCAATGTTCGTTTTGTAGTTTATCAGTTTATTTGTCATTTTTGTTCTTCTAGTTACATAGGTAAATCTTCACGCCCATTTCGGTTGTGATTTAATGAACATCGCAGAAGCATCGTGAATGGAGACACAGCAAGTGCAGTGCCTTGGCTGATCACTGCTTAAAATGTGCCGCGAACAATATTGAAGACTTTGACGTCAGCATACTGCGAATTTTAGATTGCCCTGTCAAAACCAGCATCGATTGCACAAATGAAGCCGGCTATAAACCGTCGTCACGCTTTTTTAGCAATTCTTATATTATACTCGATTTGTAGAATTTAATAGATTTTTGCCATTGAGAAAGCGGCTGGTACGCGAAACGGTTGGCGCATAACATTTGCCTTTTTATTCAAAACACTCGCATATTGGAAAAAAGTATTGGGGAGAGACTAACGACAAATTATTGTTTTTCTGATATTGGTTGATAAAGTAGAGCCAAACAAGTGTCCTGTTAATGTTGCTAGACAAGTAGCACTGACGACATACTCGAGGATCACAAAATTCACAATAAATCACAATAATTTGGATGCACGTTATTGGTCTAGAGTGTCGGATTTGTGTGTAAAAACTGCTACGTTGTAAACAAGCGTCTTTATGGCATTGGTGGCCAAGAGTCGGCAGTTTATAGTGATTGTTTAAGATTCAATGCATTGTCAGTCTGTTTTTTAAGGTTCACAATTGTTATCATGTGTCTTTTTTAAAAAAACTCAGATTCTTCTCGAAATCCAACGACATCTAATTAAGTCGGTTGCTGACCAAGCATTTGAAATGTACACCAAAAACCGCTGTTGTCCATTCATGTCTCACTGACTTAAGAAAGTGTGACTTTCAATATGCCTTCATTATTATACAACATCAGATTTCTATGATCAACACATTTTGATCACCACGTGCTGATAATGATGCTGAGATCAAAGTTAGCGTTTGCAGAAACATTATGTTCGACGACTTTTTTATGGTTCTAGAAAATCTTTCTGATAACGATCTCTACAACACGACTTTGTTGTTATCTATTGTGAACAGCAGTTATGTTACACATGTAGAACGTTTTTATTGCAATCGCTAGGGAATCGTCCTAGTGTGAGCGCGCTATTACTTTTATTAATGTATCCTCTAATCAACACCGTCATACTGTACATGAACAGGGAATTAAAGTAATTGTTGGAATTAATAAAACAAAGTATAGGATGGAAGGAGATGTTACTTCTGCGAAGACATGAGCCGCTATCTCATCTTTCTGATGCTTGTGGCGGCATTGATCCCATTAGACAAGTCATGTACAAGAATCCCTCAACGGTTGGTTCATCCTTCATCACTGGACCTCATCAAACTGGACTTCTGCATTCGGGAAGCTTCACGATTCCATGCATCTGCTGTGCGAGTGTTTGATAACGGCTCATGTGTCCTATCAAACCTTTGCAAGAATGCAAATGCAATCAGAACTTCAAGCCCTGTGTACAGAAGAGTTCGGACTGGTGTTGAGAAATTGCTGCTTTTAAGGACTGTGGCAGAGAGAGATCACCGGCCCTATGGCGTCATTGTCAGCAATGCTACAAACACGACGCAGAATGACATAGAAGATGTTCAACGAAATAGTAACCAGTACAAAAGTCCATTGGTAGAAATGGTTCCATCTCCTTTCAAAGTCATCCAATTGGTGCTGTTGGATGAGAAAGGAATCGAAGTAGTCAGACTTGCCTTTCGAATGTCAGCGACCGGTAGTATGAAAGAAAATAATGCGTGGTTCACCTCCTCGCAACTTATTTCCGTTTTTCCATGGAAATTTATCGTCTTAAAACGTCTGCCGAAGCGCTATTTTTCAATGAAAGGAGAGATTCCAACCAAATCCCGTTTTTTGATATTATTTGACACAATTGCGCCGTGTCTACGAGTTGGTTTCCTAACTATTGTAAGCAAGCGTGACGGAGGCTGTGTGCGGCTACCTCGCAGCTTAAATTACCTTTATTCAAAGAAAGTTGGTGGAGAATTCATGTTTCAATCCCAGAAAGCATCTGAATTTCTTCTGTATGGATTGACGAATGGTGATGTTAATCGTCTCTATGTGCGCATTGAATGATGATGGCTTCATTTTCATGGTCATAGATACAAGTTCACATTTCTACAGCGTCCTGATACGTCCCTACAACGTCCTAAAACAAGCTGATTGAGTGAGATTGACATTAACTGCACACAACTTGAACATTTTAAGGCATTTTTTTCAATATATGATGTTAACATTATGTAAGTAGTATCGCGAAGTAGCATTTATACCATGTAGCACAATAGTGCTTGAAAACATTAAGTTTGTGCGCAATAAGAAATTGTTCCCTTTGATAGATATTACATATTAAACTTTGATATATTGCAATGGAGCAAAATATGACTTTCGAAGCTCGAGTTTTGTTGATGGACCAGACATTCTTTATCAATCGACATTGAAATTTTGAATACTTTGTAGTAAAGTTTCTGCAAAATGCTGAGGTTCCATTTATCTTACTGTTTTCTGAAGCAATCAGCCACTTTAATAATTTGAATTATTCTATTGGTGAGACAGCATTTGCAGCGAACCGGGGAAAAGCCCTAAAGCATTTGTAACAAACAATATTTCAAAGTTGATGTTCAAAAATATTGTGTGGAAAATATTCAAGACAGTCAGATTGTGGTGGAGAATGATTTGATTGCATGAAATGTTTACAATGTCTTTCAGTAACAGATGAATGACTTATGAATTACCATGACCATCAGTTAGCATCGAAAGATCCTTCATACAGGAAATGCATTTTTGATTACACCAATCAATGGGTAAATATCAAATTGAAAAAAACAGGCCTTTTGATAGTTTAGTATCATGATATTGTAGAAACATTGATCATGAGAGGCCGCTACATTCCATTCTGAGGTTTTTCAATAGCATTCTAAATTGGTCACTTACAGCCACATTTAAGTGGTTCTGTGTAACCCCAACGCATTGTCTTAATGAACTAGAGTGGAATCAAATTGTTACGTTGATAAGATTAAAATGTAATCGATGCCTTTATATGACCAAATATATGAAATAGGAATACATTTTGCATTTATTTTGAAAGGTTGGGTAGAAACCCCTTTAGCTTGCTTTCTTTTTAGCTGACATGTAATCCTAGGTTACGTTTGTATAGAGTGCAGTTTTAAGAAAGGCTTAAAAATGGATCTGGTTTAATTTTCCTATGAACCGGAGTAATTCACTTACATTCGATCGTATGAGTGATCTAGGAATCAGCGGGATCAGCAACAGCAATCAAAGACTGTGTTCAATATTCAAAGACTGAAAACTCTCCTATCTCTGTATGTCAAGCTTTTGGAAACAACTTATTTGTCCTCAGCGAAGATATCGGATATTTTTAATAGATTAGAAGATAAGAGCTACCATGGATATTTTTGTACTCATCATAGATATATGCCGTTTTTAAATTTTCTACGAGTTTACAGTCTTTACATCTTCCACTGTCTTTGACAGCAATTGTTCATATCAAACTTAATCAATGATTGACATGGGACATTGATAATGATGCGTAAATATTTTCACACTCCTGCCTCTACTCATTGGGGATTCTTCACTTTTTAAATTCAATTTGCGGAAGTGAATACTTGAAAGAATTAGTAGCTAAATTATAAAAGTGAAATTACATGCAATTCAACCAGCTGTAGTCGTGTTATCTCTATGTATCTTACCTGAACATGCCTCCATTTGCACATAGTCTGTACCATTTCATTCAGGCGTGATTTAATAATAACGGTTCGCTAAATATATGACGATCTCGAATATGATGAGTGAAACGTAGATGAGAGTTTCTCAGCATACATTTAAAAATACATTAGGTAATCTATTAGGGTCTACTAGATTGAAATTCATAGTTAATGGGTTTCGCTCAGAAAACATTTTGCGATAATGAGTCTGTCAAAAGCTATTTACACTATCACAACATGAAAATAACTCAGTTTCCGTTTCTCCGGTTTGTTGAAATTGTTGAATGCGACTGATTGCTTCAGAAAACAGTAAGATAAATGGATCCTGAGCAGTTTTTAGAAACTTTACTATTCAAAAGTACAACATCGACTGATCCAACAAACCTCGAGCTTCGAAAGTCATATTTTGCTCTATTGCAATACATCAAAGTTTAATATATAATATTTATCAAAGGGAACAATTTCTTATTGCACACCAACTTAACGTTTTCAAGCTCTAATTGTGCTACGTGGCATGAATGCTACTTCTCGATACTACGTTCATGCTCGCTATACATAATTCCGCTTGTACGTAAGGCTTTGTTCATAACTAGTTTTACGGAATCACTGCCCCAAACTGTGAATGAAATAAAGCTCGATTCCATCTCTCATGGTTTTTGAAATGACGCAATGAAATCTTAAATAGATGAGCTTTTGACATTGCTAATTCTTGTCTATGCCCACGCGAGCTGTCACGATGAAATAGTTATGCATGGATAATGAATGTATCAAGGGTACACTGACACGGCTACATGATGCGGGTTATATACTCAGGTCTTGGATTTGATATCTCCTCACACTAGCTCATGACGTCTATTCATTAAATTTGGCATTTTCGACGCAATCCAGCGAGATTCAGCCGTCTTAGTAGATATCGCCGATTTCTGTTTATCCAAAATACTGCAGTTGAAATGATTAATGTCCATCATTTCAGCGGTATGGTGTTTTAGATGATGATCACTCAGGGCACTTTTCTTGTCTCCATTTCTGACACTACGTTCGTGTTCATTATACCGTGATCGAAAAGGTCGTGTCAGTGTACCCTTGAGACAGTCTTTAAGACTAAACGCGTCGGGTCACTTTATTTTATTTACAACAGAACCTCGTGACATAAAAACGGAGAGATCTTATTTTTGATTTCGATCAAGCAATGGTGAATTTAAAAAACCTCCCGTTCAGTCACCTAATGAATGTATCAATTTATCATGTGCAAGAATTCATTAGCAGATTGTCAGTTGTAAAGGATCACTAATACATACCTTTGTTTGTCATTGTTTCTTTTATAGAATTCTGAATTTCGAAATCATACATATTTGATTTACCAAAGAGTGACTGCACTGTAAATCGCTAGATACGAAAATTAATTGCAAACTTATGCCAAATTCACATGCAATTTGAAACTAACATTTGATGCGAGATTCTCGAATGTATACAGAGATCTGGTATGTTTTTCATACGAGATGTCACTTACTTTCGCATGCGATTGGTATGTAGCGATACGAACTATTCTATTTGTGATTGGCTGCGTTACGATGAAATACGAGTTGTTGGTATTTTTTATCTACGAGACCCGATGCAAACACGTCCTCACACGCATGCCTTTTGCATGTAGAGCTTTAAGTCACCTAGCAAAAAATGTATATATTACATAATACTGTCAAATACCTTTTTTCAGTAATGTCAGTCGTGCATATTTATTTTTGATAGTGTGGTATTTAACTGGATTAGATATATTGTAAATACTATGCTGCATGTCATCGTTGCCACTTGCGTAGCAACAATTACACGACTCTTGGTCATCTCTACTTAATAAGCAAAGTTGATTAACAACATTTCAATCAAACGATATATTTTGTGCAACCATGTACGAGTATATCTCAAACACAGCTATTTTTGCGCTCATGAATTATAATATGTTTTTATTTCGGATTGATAATATGCTTCATTCCAAAATTACGTAATGCATAATTGTTGGTATTTGAATACTTATGGATTATTTATGAAGTGCCTTTGACTTGCATGTATTAAAATCGAATTCAGTATTGTAAATTTGACTCTTAGATATCATTATCTCACTACTTACAAAACAGTAGTAAGTGCCATGCAACATAAGTGTGATCTATATTGACAAAAGGCCTTAAATCATACGAAAAGCATACCAATATACACAAAAATATACCAAGAAAATATTTTGACATGCATCCTTCGTGTGTGATTGGTATTGAGCGATCTTCAGTGTACCAGTGAAGTAAGAGTGACTAGCAGACAGGCTTCCCTTCACTTTTCTGCTTTTCTTAAATTCTTTGGGACTACAGAAGTTTCCCCAACGAGTGGTGACGCAGGGTGTTTAAGAACTTGAATACACCGCGCATAGCCTAGCGAGTTATACCCTTGTGCTTTACAAGACATACCCTTGTAGAAACATTTATGAAAAACAACAGAAACTCGCTCGTGTACAAAGATGAATTTATATCGACAATGTAAATACAAGTATAAAGACAGTTCCCTCAATGTTCTGTATAAAAATATCTAATCGCTAACTGCATTGATACAAGAGACAGTCAGGAGTTTTAATTTGTACATGTTGTTTCATGAGAATTTATCATCTCAACTGAATTCGATTTCTCCCATTTGACACATTCTGAGAGAAATAGCGTTCTACTTCTTCAGTGCCCATCTTGCAGACATCTAATGGAGGATGAATGAGTGGATTGCCATCCAATGTAGTGGATGTGTAGTGCCAAGTCCAATCCAATTGTTTCAATTGTCCAAAATTACGGGGCAGAGTTCGTAGGTTATTGTTACCCAGCCAAAGACATCGCAATTCTGTTAAGTCACACACTTCATCAGGAAGAATTTCCAGCCGATTTTCAAAAAGCATCAACGTTTGAAGTTGTTTCAAATTTTTGATGTTTGAAGGAATTGAAACAAGAAGATTGTCGCTCATGTCCAAGAATTCCAAATTCTCAAGACTGCAGATCTGAAAATACAAATTTTAATGACCATCATTACAATATTTACTAAGTAAGCGTTTACTCAGAAATGTGGCATTAACCCTCGCCAGCCGGGTTGTTTTTCCGAGCGTGCACAGGCGAATGATATTCATCAACCCTTAATATACCAAGTGTAATAAAAACAACAGAATCTGGCTTGAAGCTTCCTGACTTCGGCAGTTGGTGGCAAGTGTAATACTTCAAATGATTTTCGTTACAATTTTGAACATTATTAGGAATGGTTAATTTAACCCATTTTTGTCGCTACACGAATTAGCAGGAGTTAAGTTGCATAATTCAATTTTTTTATCTTTAAAACATTAATTACAGGAAAAATTACAAATAAAAATTAAATTCTGTTATAAGCAACAAATCATTTCAAAAGCTGAAGTACATGATAACAATTAAATTAGGTACACACAGTAACTAGACTCAAATTAATTTACATTTGAAAAAAGCACCATCATGGTTAACTTGCCTATTCAAAGTGGGGTTGAGTTTTTTTATGTACATGGCTTCCAAAATATTTAGGTCATAAGTGTTGGGAGCTTGAGATAGAATTTTGAAATTGTCAACTTTACAGCTGCAACTGCAATTTAACCTATGGTCAGAAATGGCGGACATTTTTTCCCGATGTTCTTTTATTCTTAAGTTTAAGTGTCTTGTAGTTCTACCTATGTAGGTAGTGCGAGGTAGTACCAACACGCTAACTACTAAGGTGTACAGAAAACCCACGTACACCGGTCTAACCTTGAATTTCAGAGCCATATGTCCCATGCAATGGAAATTTCTGTTTTAAGCACTCTGACCAACAGAGCCTACATCGTCTGCTCGTCATGGCAAACTTTCCATGATGAAATAGGGAAATTGACAAAAAAAATTTCCAAAACAACGGATATCCGTTGCACTTTATACAAAAAGTGGTCAAACATTATCTGGACAGAAGATTCTGTGCTCCAAAAGAAAAAGATGAATCCCAAAACCTCCATACTGTCAAAATTCCATCTTTTGGCATTCAATCGGTTTATTTTAAAAAGAAACTATAATCACTATTCCGTAGAATAGATAAAGAATTTCCTATCCGTTGGGTTTTCACATTCAATAAACTGAAAAGTGGTTTCTCCAACAAAGATCATACTCCCAAAGTTCTTAGGTCTAATGTCATTTACCAATTCGCTTGTGAGGTGGACCCTCGCACTACCTACATAGGTAGAACTACAAGACACTTAAACTTAAGAATAAAAGAACATCGGGAAAAAATGTCCGCCATTTCTGACCATAGGTTAAATTGCAGTTGCAGCTGTAAAGTTGACAATTTCAAAATTCTATCTCAAGCTCCCAACACTTACGACCTATTTTGGAAGCCATGTACATAAAAAAACTCAACCCCACTTTGAATAGGCAAGTTAACCATGATGGTGCTTTTTTCAAATGTAAATTAATTTGAGTCTAGTAAGGTACTTCAGCTTTTGAAATGATTTGTTGCTTATAACATGATATAGATCTTTCCTATCATTGTTTTCACCTCTTTTAGCTTAAAAATTAAATTACAGGAGAAAAATTTCATCCAAAGTTGATGTAAGCGGTATGTTGGATAAGACACTTATCGCATTTCCACGCTGAACCGCCATATTCAAAGTTTGGAAGAGGAATTTAGTAAATCGTATTTCCCCTGTCTCTCGCTTAATGAGCGCACCGATTTCGTTTATGAGACGCATGCCTTCTTTTCCCCATGAACCTAAAGTCTCGACACAGATTGGCACAACGTGATTCGAATCGCTCAAATTTGAATATTTGGCCAATTTCTTTGCCTCGGTTTTTTTCGGCGATTACACCTGACTTGATGTTGGAGTCAGCAATGTGACTGGGTGCCAGCGTATCCACGCATGTGAAGTCCCAGGCTAAGCATTTCCCAGCTTTCCAGGGAATCAATGTCATTCCATCTGGCCTTTTACCGTCAGACCGTGACATTCCGATGGGCTCCAAAACTGATGGGAATCCGGCGGATCCCAGAGCAGGCTTTACGAGGTCGTTAGCTTGGTGATGGCGTGGAAACCGTCCTGCGCTTTTCTTGCAGCCTAATTCAAATTTTGCTGTCGATCGCCTTTTTTAAACCTCGCCACGGTTTGCAATGAGAGGCGGTTTCATTTTGAAAATTTCCAATTATGTTTCTCGACGGCTTCCTATGTATTTTTGTATGAAAATTTCGAAAATCATGGTTTAAAAATCATACGATCAGCTATTTTCAAGAAAATGACGAAAATTCAAAATGGCGGCCAGATAAACCGAAACTGTATTCTGAGGATCGAATAAAAAATGCCCAGCTATTTCGTCAGCATTTTCCTATGTAATTGGACCCGCTATTTTCAAATATAATGGTCAAAAAACATAAAATTAGCCCTTTTCGAGAAAATGACAAAAATTCAAAATGGCGGACATGAAACCGAAGCTGTATTCTACCGTTAGATTGAAAACAGTCTCAATTACTTTGTCAACAGCTTTCCTTGTAGTTTGACCCGCTCTTTTCAGCTTTGACTGTTGAAATATCATGCGTCTTTGCACTTTTCGAGAAATAAGAAAAATTCGAAAGGGCGGAAAAAGACCGAAACTGCAGTCTAGGGCTCAGCTAATATTCATTGTGCATGTGAATCAGTGGTCGGCATCAGATCAATCAGATCTCCAAGAGTCCTTTCGGCGCCATTGTCGACTTTAGTCTACTTACCCATAGAGCGCCATTGGCGACTAAAGTCGACAAGTTTCTAAACACTCAATTCTATTGTTCTATTATGCTTTTGTCTGGTATTGTGGCCGTGTGACGAAATCCAATCATGCTGCCGGTGTTTTCGCCACATTTATTGCGGTTTGCACTTTTAGCCTGCTGCCAATCAATGCACTGCCTGATCGATTCGCGAGCGCTGTGCCGCTCTGACCTTCGCTCACGTTTGGTGAGAGTCAAAGGCAGTAAGAGGCAGTGCTTTTCAACCGTTGATTGGAAAATGGCAAACTCATCACGAGCCAGAAGATCCACGAGAAGCTTTACCACTGAAGAAATCGCCAATATAATACAAGATTCTGATAGTGAAGTGTCAGATACACACTTTGACATTCATTCTGAGTCTGATGGTGATCAAAATCAGCATGCAACTGCAATATTCTCTGGCCAGCCTGTTTCCAATAGGCCTACTTCGCACTGTTCATCGGATACAAGATGGGAATCTTTTAGTAACAATTGTATCTCACTGGCTACCTCCTTTTAGAAGGAGAACAGGAGTCTTGGTGGATACGTCTGACTTCGATCCTGTGGATTACTTTTCTTTGTTTTTTCCTGACGAAGCATTTTATCTTATGGTGGAACAAACTAACAAGTATGCATTGGATTTTTTTGATTGCCCCGATGAATTGCCAAAGTGCTCTCGTTTCAACTCATGGAATGACACAAACCTTGATGAGATGAAAGCATTTGTAGCTTTACAAATTGCAATGGGCCTCAGCAACAAAAATGAACTGGAGGACTACTGGGAAACTTGGTGGCTGACTCATACTCCCTTTTCGATCGTGATGTCACAAAATCGTTTTGAACTTATGCTGTCGTTTTTACATTTTGCTGACAATAACGTTGAAAGACCGAAAAAAACTGACGAAAATTACGATATCCTATGGAAAGTGAAACATCTGATCAACATCTGCCAATCTCAGTACGAGAAGATATACTGCCCGTCACAACACCTCACAATTGATGAAAGCATGATTCGCTTCAAAGGACGACTTTCCATTCGGCAGTATTTACCCAATAAGCCAACAAAATGGGGAATAAAGCAGTAATTCCTTTGTGAAAGCAAAACTGGATATGCATTGAAGTTTATCACTTATTGCGGCCGTGGCACAATTCCAGTTCTGGAGTTCGCGTTTAAGTAAAAAAATCAAAAAAATGACTTTTTTCGATCGAAAATTCGAAAAATTACATTAATTGTTTCATTACAATTACAGAGAAAAATACAATTTAAGTTAATGAAAATGATATAAAAAGTAACGTAGGATCAAAAAATAGAAAGTAAACGATAAGAATACATGTTTAAGTAAAAAAATCGAAAAATGACTTTTTTTCAACGAAAATACTTGGCGCTGGGAGCAACAGCTTGTGGGAATACTTGGCGCCGAAAGGGTTAATGCATAACGAATATTATGAGTTTTATTTGCTCACTCTGATGAATGAAAAGTATTCTATCCCAGTGGCCACCATGGTATGCAAAACTAAAAGTTGGATTTCTTCGGTTATTGCACATTCAAGAAAGGAATGAATAAAGAAGCTTCGTTTTGTTTTCACAGTTGGCAAATATAAATGACTACTTCGTCGTGAAATGGAAGGAACTAATGGATGAAGTGAATTGTCATTGCAAATTTCGATTAGGATAGGAAAAATATAGAAGCCAGTACTTTTGATTATTGCCTTCCTCTACACTATATATTATTTGTTTAATTGTTCTCTTAATCCATTAATGACGGGTGGCAACTTTTGTTGACATATCGAGCCGCATTTTTTGTTTGGACAATTGCCCGAGGGCGCCCGAATAAACAGCCAAATTGAAAAGAAGATCAATGCGGCTCTAATGGTACCATTCCTGACCTCGTACAATGCAGAACTCCCGCAAATTGCATTTGAAAAGATATATGAAAAAAACCTAATTTTTGAATGATGCGCTCGCCAATACAGCAGTCCCTGTCATTAACGACTTCCTGTCGATCACGACAAAAAATTTGGCACCGATGCAAAATTCCTTTATCTCCTATATAATTCAACCTGTGCACAACGACTTCCTGTCTAGCGCGACTTACGACCTCAGTAATTTGGCAAATTGTTCTCTCATCCCTGTTTATTGGGACCGCAGATTGCCGGGAAAACGAGGAATATGTGTAGATGCTTCGCTAACTTTATCTATTAATAATTAGGTCTTATTACGTAACAGCTGTCTGCCATACATTCTAATCCTTCACTTTTAGCTCTAACAGATAAATGAATCTCAACTCTCCCAACTTACTGGCTTCATCTTCCCCTGTAGATTGTTAGAGGCGATGAGGCTACATAAAATATTGTAGAATTTAGAATATTGTACATATTATGTAGGCGTAAGTACAGTGATACTGCATGACGCATGTTGCATCGGAGAAACTTATCTTGTATGCTATAAGCGCAATCGAGTATACATGCATGTGCATACCGCAATAGGCCTACATGTACATCTGAAGTTATAGTTTTATATTATGTCTACATACAGTGCCTAATACAGTGTACCATCAAATTTTCTCATTGATTAATGTGTGCCTTATAGTTATGTCTGTGTATTTCTATGCAGTTTTCTAAATGTTCATTAAAGCTTCCGTAATTGGCCCTTTGAATAGACACTTTCATAACCTCTGAAACTATAAAACCTAGCATCATTCGTGCAATCATGCTGTGTTAGATTTATGAGTTCGCTTAGGCTTATCATTGGATATCGCTATAATTGAGAGGTGGTCGTTATAGACGGACTACTGTAATAGTTTAACAAGAATTATAAGCTCCATGATCTTATTAGACCTAATATGTACTATTACTGATGTTAAACGTCAAGTAGTTGAATTTCATGTAAATTACTTTTAAGAGATTGAACAGTACGGCTCGACAGGGACGCAGTTAAGGAAGATGTCCGCAGACTTGAACAGTTTAAGGTCTAAATTCCTTGGCAACCGCAGTCGCTGAGTTTCGTCATATAGACACAGGGCAACATGTCTCGGAATGCCTCAGACTAGAATGGCAGACGTCTGGGCATTGATTAGAAATATTACATTAGGAAGATTACATTAGGAAGACTGACGATGGGCATTGAACCAAAGAAATAGATTGTATTCCTGAAGTTGACTAGAATGGGAGTTGGTTCAAGGTCGCGGTACATGCGCGGAACTAAGTTGGGGCATGAAGAACCAATGAAAAGCTTAGAATTGCACATGTGACTGATTCTAACCGAATCAAACACTGGTTGACAGGTGTATCTAAGTGAAAATGCGTGCGATTTATGTGCCACTATTGTGTATTGCATGAGACTTTACTTCCATTCTAGAGGTCTTGTTTTTATCAATTTCTATGACTTGAACCGAACCACCAGCGATACTCAATCCTGTATCATGATAAGCCATACGGCGAAGCTAGGATGATGAAACTCAGAGCGAGCTGTCTGCTGCAGCCATTTCTGACACGTTTTTGTTGGAGGATCCAGTGTCTAGGAATTCCTGAACTGTTCAAGTCTATGAGCAGTTTTTCTAATACTTATGAAATAAATTTTATTTACAAAACTTGCGAATAAATTGCTGTGGATGACGATTCTCATATGATTCACAACGTTTGTCAAACATGATGTCTGATCCCTTTGCGATGTACCTACATACTACGACTACTTTTCACTTGAGACTTTCAAGTGCAGAATCCTACAATGTACAACTGGCCAATAGTAACCACATTCTCTCATGTATCACGGGTCAGAAGAATTGTAGCAGCACATGCTCGTGATAGAAAATGACCCTAAGACATTCATTTCATGCCACAAATTACATCAACAGACTCAGCACTTTTTATTTAATCAGAGAAAACATCGAATTTGTCATTCTCGCCGAAAACTTCAAATTGCTCTCAATTGGATTTACACGAGATTTTCTTTCATTTTCTCTGGTGAGAAGAGAAACCGGGCAGATTCCTAGTAGCCATAGAGCTCATGCTATGAGGTTCTTATTATTTTTAATTTGTAATATAGATTCTCATCCAACATCAGTAAAACGACAATTGTTACAGAATATGTGAGTTACATAGGTCAGACGTGTCGTCCATTTCAAGTTCGATACGGAGAACATGAGCGCAGTTTACGGTATGAAGACCAGAAGAGTGCACTTAGGGCCGATTTCATGAAGCGGTATTATCAAGTCATTAGAGTTACTATGCCCTGGCGCAAATCATCTACCATCCTCGTTGGTTAATATAATTAACCAATGAAATATCAATAACGTCGAATAAATCGTTAAGAATCGCATCATTTACAACAAAGTTTACAACAGTTAAGCTGCCAAAATATGTCGAGAAAGAGAAGTGAAAACTTTACCACAGCCCACAGGGAATTCGTAATAGATTTTATAAGATCGAATCGGATTATTGAAAGTAAGGATGTCACTTTGAAGACTTTAGCGAAAAAGCAGAAGGCATGGAGTGACCTAACAGCTACTTTCAACAGTAAATATAATTCAGAAAAGTCAGTCAATCAGATGAAGGTTCTTTGGAAAGGTTTAAAATCCAAGACGAAAAAGAATCTTGCGCTTATGAAGAGAGAGAGAGAGAGAGAGACAAATGCGACTGGATTTTGGCCCCAAATTTGTCCATCACTGATGGACAAATATCTGAGATAATAGCCGCAGAAATGGAACCACTTGAATGCAGTTACGATGGTGATGCTGTTCAAACCCATCCAAGTACATCAAAAGTTGATATCGATAGCGACAATGATTCAGAAATTGAGAACCAGACAGTAAGCGATGCCGCGAGAAAGCCTACCTGTAAATGTAATGCCTTGATGGAAGAGTCGCAAAAATGTACGAGTAACTCAGCAAAACGACCCACAACACTTGATTTTTTCACAATTTCAAGAGAGAGGCTCGATGTGGAAAGGAGAAAGGCTATTGCCCAGGAACGAATAGCTGAGGTGCGTCATGATGTTTAACGCAGCGCTTTCTTAAAGTATGTAATTATCATTGAATTATATTTTATTTTCAGGCTCTAGAAAAATTAACGAACTCAGAAGCACATAAAACCACTGCTGCCGTACCGCCAACAGAACACAGACGAGGCAATACGAGTGGCTTTATACAGCAGTTGTTTTCCGATGAATCAACGACTTCGTTTTGAAAATCTAAATAGTGAACAGTTGTGGTGTGTATTGCTACGAAATATACATATTATTCTTGTTGCATTCAATAATTTTTTATAAATAAAAAGCGCACAGAATGCTTTCGAAGTCATAGTAAAGTTTATTGAAATTAGGAAGAAAAATGTAAACCTGACATGTTTCGACTGGTCTTGTCAAAGGTAACCCAGCATGTGAAATTACATTGAAAGATAGACATTTTTTAAGAAAGAGAAAGTTGAGATACAGGTCAACACGCGATAGTGAGTCACCCGATTACCATGGCAAGCGAAGATTAATCACATGGTACTTTTGCTTGCACAGGTTGGGATTATCACGTCTAATAAGCAATGCCTCGAGGATACGTAAAATGCGGTCATTGTAAGCGTGGCATACAATCTCAAACTTGCTGATAGGGTCATTCGGAACACTACAGCAACTGAGCACATGTTCAGTAATTGCAGAGCGAGAAATTCCTAACTGACCATTTAAGAACCACCTGGGTATGTGCTCCCGCGCTCGAACTGTCAGGGGTCGCGACGTCCGTCCAATATAGGTTGATCCACAACCACAACGAAAATAATAAATAACAGAAGACGTGGCGGCCACTGTCAGACGATCTTTAGGAGAAGCAACAGGAATACAGTTGGTCTTAAAAATAATTATGGGTTTTGCGGCAGGAGCAAACTTGGCCAGCAGTTCATCGATCGATTTGCGAATGAAAAGACTAGATTTGTCACCATAGAAAGGCAAGTTGACATAAACAGCCTTTCTTTCAGCGGTGGCAACAGAAACATTATTAATCTCAGTGACTTTATATTGATCGATGAAGTGCTCAGGATAAGCATTAGACTTCAAAATAGCACGAATGGTATTGAATTCTTGGTCTAACATTTCATCAGAACAAATACGAAGCGCACGAATAAATAGAGAACGGACAAGGCCTCTTTTATAGGCAATGGGCACGAAACTGTGAAAACTCATGTAAACACCTGAAAAAGTTGGTTTACGGTGCACTGTGGTACACAGTTTCCCGTCAGGCATGCTTTGTATAGAAACATCAAGAAACGGTAGTCTGCCCTGCTCTTCACATTCATAAGTTAAATTTATATGAGGATGAAAACTATTGAAAATGTCAAATAAAGATTCTCCTGCCTCCCTGCTCCTCACAAGAGCGAACGTGTCGTCAACATAACGATAATACACATGACACAAGGAATCAATATAACTAGACAAACTACTCTCAAGGTTTCCCATGAAAATGTTGGCAAAGAGAGGGCCGAGAGCACTGCCCATGGCTACACCGTCTACCTGACGGTAAAACTGACCGTCAAATAAAAATTACACATTGCTAGAACACTAGTAAAGAAGCTCACTCAGAATGTCGGCAGGGATTCCACAAAGGTTAGGACACTTTCTTACCGTGTCAACAATGAGCCGGATAGTCTCACTCACGGGAACATTAGTGAAAAGGGCACTAACGTCAAAAGACATCATAGACGTGGCAGATGAATCAATACCACGAATGCTTTCTGCAAAAGTGAACGAATCCTTAACAAAGAAATTCGAGAAACACCTCTCAACAGGTTTGAGTAAAGATGCCAACCATATTGAGACGTTCTCATACACAGTCTTTGTCATCGATAAGATAGGACGAACAGGCACATCAGACTTGTGCGTCTTGGGAAGACCGTAGAGGCGTGGGATACCATTGGATGAAGTCGTCAGTTCCTTGTAAGTGTAATCCGAAATCACCTGCTTTCTCTTGAGCTTGAAAACATGGATTATTAGACGTGATAATCCCAACCTGTGCAAGCAAAAGGACCATGTGATTAATCTTCGCTTGCCATGGTAATCGGGTGACTCACTATCGCGTGTTGACCTGTATCTCAACTTTCTCTTTCTTAAAAAATGTCTATCTTTCAATGTAATTTCACATGCTGGGTTACCTTTGACAAGACCAGTCGAAACATGTCAGGTTTACATTTTTCTTCATAATTTCAATAAACTTTACTATGACTTCGAAAGCATTCTGTGCGCTTTTTATTTATAAAATTACAAACAGGCACAATTGTTTCAATAATTTTTATCCAACTTCCACACCGTGGCTGAAATTATATGTATATTTACGCTCGTAAGCCTGCTACGATCATAATACATAATTTCCAAAATTGAGTTGCAGAATTACGATAAAAATTTGAAGCAAAAGTGAATATCCCTTCTAGCTGTTTCATGCACGCCTTACAATTTTATAGCTTCATATGGGCATTTCCACGGTAACGATCTGACGGACATTGGTAGTGTTTGAACTTAGATGTCTTGCTCTCTGAAAGTACTGAATGAAATTGCGCCAAAATTAGCTCTGATAATTAGAAAGTTAATTAATTAGTTATCTGACAAAGAAGATAACGATCTGACATTTCCAATGTAACATAATTAAATGTAATTCTCTTATACTATTCGGAGGTTTTAGCTGTTGAAACGCATACAAAATTTGATGTAGAGTATTTCTCGCAAATAACTATCGTCAAATAACTTATCCGAGTCAATTTTGTATATTTCACAGTAATTTCAATAATCGATCACATTTTTCAGCAAATTCACATTTTTGATTTCAGTTGAAAACATGTACATGTCATGTTATTTTTGATTTTCTATGTGAAGACCGATAAATTTTGAAAAATAAAGTTGATATTTGTTAATTTCAGTGCATTTTACCCCAAGTAGAACTGCTTTGCAGTAACATACTGCACCTTTTATGAACCATGCTCAGGTTGACATTTTCGTGGAAATGCCCATATACGTACGATCGTATATGTTTTACCATAATATAAAATATTTGACAAACAATGATACAGTAATTCAAAAGACTGCGTTTGCAATTATGTCTCTATATTTAATTTATAGTGTAGGTCAAAAAATTTCTACGGTTGATTTAGCGTGATTACTGTTTGTAAACAATATTGAAACTTACCAACGCTACCAATGGCTTTGTCAAACAAACACTTCTTGTTCAATGAGTCTTCGACGAAACAGATTTCCACGTGCTTCATCCCCTCTATAGATATGATCATTACTTATTAAGCATTTAAAATCTGTTCATTATCATCAACGAAATTTAAATCGCCATCTCCAATCGCCATGTTGTGCAGTACAGCAGCTGTAATGATAATATGTGGTACTTTCGAAAGTTTCATTCGCAACCCATATTTAAGAATAGGAAATCGACGTTTCCACTGTCCAAACATCCTTTCAATAGTAATGCGTGCTCGAATATGAGCATGGTTATAACGCCGTTCTCCATCGTTGTTTACTCGAAGTAATGGGGTCAGGAGATATGGAGAACAAGGATATCCATTATCACGAGAAGGTTATCCTTGATATGATTGCTCTCAAAACCCATAAGTAGTCGACAATTGTTCCAGATTCTTGAATCATGTATGGATCCTTGCCATCTGGCTACTATATTTGTAATTCTGTATCGAGCGTCACATACAACCTGAACATTCAAGGAATACAGTGATGCCGATTAATATACATTGCAGCGTTTTCTGGAGGAACGTTGAATAGTAGACGAACATGTGTACAATCTATTGCTGCCAGAACACCTGGAAAGTTTGCAATTCGGTAAAAATCCAACTTTGTTGAATCGACTTCTTCTTGAGATTCTGGCATTTTTATGTATGTTGAGCTTAACGCTGCAATCGCATTCGATATCCTCACAATAATTCTGCACACAGTGGATGGAGAAAATCCATGAATATCACCAACCTCATGGTAAAACTGATCGGTGGCCAAGAATCGAAGGAAAATGAAAGTTTGCAGTTCTGGAGATACTGCGAAGCTTCGAAGGGTAGGAGATGCGATGTCTGCCCTGATTTGAGAAATCAATGAGTTCGTGCATGATTTCGTCAATCTATAGCGCAGACGGAAATTTTCCTCGTCGTAACAATCAAATGGGTTATGTCGATCTCGGAATACACGTACTCTTCTAAATGCACGCATCATTAATATGTAACCTGCCATTTCCAGAAGCCAAAACTATAGAAAATGACTGCGTTCAACTTCACAGTTATACCTACCCTCGTTAGAGAGTAAATCGGAGAAGTAAATTTATTGATCCACGGTATTAGTCCCGGTAGTTGGTAATACTACTTCGTGAAATCCACACGAGACTAAATTCATCGATTTTCTTCAAGTTATGACCGAGAGTAAGCTAATGCCGCTTCGTGAAACCGGCCCTTAGTGAACATTCGATGAAGACCCACAGTGATAAAGTGATGACCATAAACAATTTCGACTACAAAATTATTGATCAACAACTAACAGCGCTTACTACTAGGGTGGCTGAATCCCGCTATATTGCAACGAACATACCGAAAATAAACAGACGTCATGAGGTGGCCAGTTGAGCTGCTTTCACTGACTGATTTATGTATATAAACCCACTTGTACAGCGACAATTTAACCTTTGATACTGTCTGTGCATAGACAGACGCGTCGGGTGACTCGCTCTTTTATTTACTCAATAAAACGTCGTAAAAATTGGGAGAGAACCTGCTTTTTCTTAATCATCATGACTAACCTCCCGTATCGACAACTCTATCAGACAATTCCAAGTTATAAATCCAGAGGTCTTGCAAGTTACAGAGCGTCAAACATCGGAAATTCCATTTCTTTTATGTAGATCCATGCAGCTCCGATTTTGATAGGCCTACATTTGATGTCTAACATTCATTTAACCACTCAAAATGAGATTCGTCATTCTCATGATTATTATTGCACTTTCAAAGCAGACATCTTCCAAAGTACGGCCATTATTTTCGATGTTGAAAATATTGATTGTCTCTCCCTCTAATTTAATGACAACAAATCAAATAAGCTCCTTTCATACCAGCAGACGTTTCGGGTCCAGACCCTTTTCAACGGAAATCACCGTCATTTGTGTCATTGGGAAAAGATATTCGCATCCTGATCAATTAGACCGATATGATAATTTTGAGCTGCATTCAGAGAGTAGATGACAATTTTGCATGTAGTTTTAACATAAGATACAGGTTTCGCTAAGATTATGTAAAGTGATCATGGTAGTACAATTCTTGACAAGAGTAAGTGGTTCAGCATTCTCTATTCTAATGAATTTCTGTCTAAGACCCATCTAAGACTTCGGCGAACATCCTTTATTGTGATGCACTTTATGTCGCACCCAAAACATATGATTTTGGAGACAGCATAATTTCAAATTATGTGCAACATTGACATATACGAATACTTCATAACTTTATATAATCATAGTATTTTGGATAGTCCTTAAGAGG
This sequence comes from Prostheceraeus crozeri, assembly GCA_907163375.1. NCBI lineage: Eukaryota > Metazoa > Platyhelminthes > Polycladida > Euryleptidae > Prostheceraeus > Prostheceraeus crozeri. The sequence continues at coordinate 56,929 of CAJQUW010000289.1, forward strand.
ACTGATGACCGTTCCCACAAGCAAACCAGGCAAAGTCAAAATTTTCTACCATAGCACACAAATTGAAAAAAAGCTATCGTAGAACAATGGGCGAACGAAAATTACAATTGTTATACACAAATCTCGACACCGGTGAGTCACATTTTACAGTAGGTTCGTCAGCAGGAAAATTATCCAGCTTTGCATTTTGGGTCCTTTAATTTCCTGTATGCCCTGGTTGGTGGACCACCGCTGTAGAATAGCGGACCCTGTGACAGCGAACCCCACGGACTGGTATACACACAACGATCGAAAAATTCCTTACATGAAAAAAATCCAAACTGTTGAAGTAAGTTCATATGTTCACACAGGATAAGTGTGGCACCACGACGTAAATCTTTAGCAAAATAACCTCTCTTAACAAGAATATGTATAATCTTTTGTGCCTTTCAAGAACATACAGAAAATGCGAGCAAATACGTAAAATTCTAATTATGTCTCATTAATTATGTCTGTTAATGTCTCACTAAATAATCACTTAAACAGCTGAAAACCAACGCAGATTAGAGGCATCATTCAGAATGCACTTGAACATCATTGTTGTACCTAAAATCAACTTTCTGATTTCTTCATATCGATTTATGGAAGCAAGCTAAGAATTTGAAATAGCAGTCAAGAAGAAGCTCCCTGCAAAGTAGAAACTAACGTGACTTAATTTGTGTCACCTATCCTTCATCAACGAATACTTGCCTCATTTGGAAACTGTTCAAACTTATTATTCGCAAGATGAAGACTTCGAAGACATTTTAGATGAGCAAACTCCGGAGGAAGTGCAGTTAACATGTTGTTACTTGCAGCTATTCGCTCCAGATGTTTCAGATTTCCAATGGCTGAAGGAAGAGCGCGCAAGTCGTTAGTGTCTATTAGAAGTATCTTCAAATTCACCAGTCGACCTGAAAGTGCAACAAAAATGATTATTTGCTGAGCAATTTATAGAACATTTTCTAAACTGACTTTCGAATGAAATGATTTGAAAACAAGTTGCAATTGGAGAGAATGCAGATATTTCTTTCAGATTAAATTCAAAAATGCTTCACTATTGGTTTTGTGCATGAGGACATCGACAACTAGTCCAATACACTTTAGGTTTTCGATAAGTTTGATTCTTCCCTGGGAAGATATTAAAAGAACATTCGCTCGAAGACTAACAAATTCAGGTCAAACAGGCATGAAGTGGCATCTGCAGTCATAAAAAATTATGATGATTAACTTCTTGTGCTCATTCTTCACAGTAGCGTGAGTCAGAACGGTATCAAAAAATTAAGACAACGTTTTACGTTTCAATCCTCTACTCCGACTGCTTCCTATTAGATTGTTATTTGACCATTAAGTTGTTTTACTGTCATATACATGTACGTCGTTTTGCTATTCCCTGAACGAATTTACCTTGGCCAAACAGCACATCAGTTCTTTTAATTTCGTCGATCCGGAGTTTATGCGACAGAGTTTCTTTGATTGTGTATGACTCAGATACTACTTGAATCGATCGAGTGGACTAGCAGTCGAAGAAATGGAAGTGGCCTTTTATTTGCAGCTACAGATTATGATGAGGCCTGCATTAATTTCACACTTAACCAGTGTAAACCAGCACCTCTTAAAGCGATCTGAATCACTTAAAGCAAAGCACTTTTCGCAGCCAATGCAAGGATCCTAATACACTAATTTTAGGAGGAGGCTAGCGCACCAGTGCGTCTGTGGGCTATTGTCTTATTTAATAGGTCAACGTAGCCTCCAAACGTTCGTGTGCGCTTCAATTTTAGGAGGTGACAGATTACCGACCTTGCTGATAAAATCTAGCTCTCCACGATGTACGAGTATTTGATCTTTATCTATTGCATCTTCTATTTGATTTATTGCAAGCAATGCACTCATTTACACTGTGCGCGTGGAGACAACACAAGTCTCATGGCCAAGGAACTAATTACTGTACATTGGAGACGCTCCTCTAAAAGCATCACAGCTCGATCGCCGCGATTGTGCAATGATTCATGATTGAGTAATTAACAATGTCCATATGAAGTGACAGTGCTGTCATTTTTCGCATGCTACATTTGCGCAAAAATATTTACGTGTAGGCGAAGTATCTAAAAGCAACACCAAGTATAAATAATCAAATAGGCCTGCTCGTATCAATAATTTTGCAACCAATTGAATTCAGATTCTTGACGATCCAAGGAAGTCTTTCTGTCATATCTAAAATCGATGTGTTTTAACCGCAGAAATGTGAACCGCACAATATAACCGAAATAATGTAAATAATCAATTGATTAATTTGCAATTTATGAACTATGTATAATTGTTATTAAGGACAAGTATTTCGACTTTTCATAATAATAGCCGAAATACGTTTTTTAAAATGCCTCAATGCTGAAAATCCTGAAGGAACAGACAAAGTATAAAACACTTTAAGTAAATGGCAAAAAAATAAAAAGTAAAATGGAAAAGCATGACAATTAATCGCCTTTTTAGGAAAATTCTAGTAATCAATTCATAGCACCAGCACCATGCTCATCCACATTAACGTTTACTAAAGTGCATTTCAAGTTTTCTCATGTCTTCTCTATCCAGTTTTACCTCTATCTGTTCCGCATATCAGCTTTTGTTTTGTAGTTGAAGATGAAATTGGTAACTTAAACTTTTAAGATATTGGGAAGTCTAATTTCTGATAAAATCATTGGCGCCTGTAAATAATAGCATTAATAGTATCAACGCCAGTTCTAAAGGTGAATTGGAAGTTGATGGTCGTCAGCAGATGTTTAATTAAACAGAAAATAACTTGATTACCACACGTTCATCCTGGCCTTCAATAGTCAGACATAGTACGTGTTTTATGTAGAAGAAATTCAGTGTCGCAAAGTAGACAACTTCGTCAAACATCAAAGGGCTTCAAAGTAAGCAACCCGTAAAGACCATTGTTGATAGAATCAACACTTTCGCTGTCTTTCTGATTTAACATTGCATTGTAACTGATTAACTTCGCATTGTTGAATTAGGATGATCTGAAGAGGCAGTTATAAGAGTTTCTCTACTTGTACGTAAGTGTTGTGGCGGAAAGTAAATTGATGCAATTCCATTCAGTCATTGCGAAACGCTTCAATTTATGCATAAAATTTTAAAGGTTATATCTCACGGTCTGCGTTGAAAACCTGCAGCTTCAACCAGAAGCTAAAAGAAAGGTTTTGATTACGCCGCGACCACCAAAATCTCGGCTCGATTCCAACCATGAGGAGTATTTTGAGCTACGTATTGTAAAGGTTGACAGCTAAATGTGTGTTCAACTGAGATTTTTGGCTGAGCATTTGATAGATGTAGATTTAAAGTGCATTGGAATAAACCAAATGTGTTTTGTTAGCTCAATCACAGAGTGCTAAGAGAATTACGAATTTACTACCACTGAGTTATTGAACGCTAATTGTACTTCAATTAGGCACAGCAATCGGCGAATTTGACTTCCAGCAGGCAATCAATCAATTGCAATATTTGTCAAGTAATCATCGGCTTAAATTACATTGATCAGTTGCTAATGTTGCATCTGACTTAAGTATTGATATTAAATTTAACTCTAGCTATTTATAATATTATTGCAAGATTGACCATCGAAAGCGCTGGACGCCGAAGATTTTTCAGATTTTTTAACTTCAACTACATATACGACCGAAACCTGTTTGATTAGTTTTTACCTTACTTTTTCCAGAACTTCTTGCAAATGACTGCAAAGTGTATTTGATAGACTATTTATTTTTGATAGACTATAGACTAATCAGATCAGTCAATTCTGCTGCAGTCAAAAGAAATTTAATGAGATGAAAATTTAAATTTCGATGCTTGCATCGTTTTCAGTTTTGCTCACAAACTTCATCAATATCAAGTGTTCATATTCTGTATTGATACATGGGACCAAATGCCTCCTCATCGTTGCATAGTTGATGTAAATCAGCGATTATTTGCATGTGAGGAATTCCCCAAATGTGGAATGGCGCAGTTGTGGATGGAAAATTCCGTGCATTTGTTTCCAACCACTTAACATTCTGAAGAACGCAGCCGTCATCCACCTCAAAAGGCTGCTGGACAAGCTTCAGTGATATTCCCGGAATTCAAAAGCGACAGCCCAGCAATCCAGTTCATGAAGGACCCCTTCAGTTATTGAGTTGCGAACTTCCCGGAGGAAGTAGTAGACATTGACGAACAGTTTCTTGAACTGGTGAATGACTCCGCAGCAGCGGCTGTTGTTGCAGAGAAATACTTGAACACATCCTGGGCTACTTTGTTGCCTCGCGTTGCTGTCGCCGCGCTCACACTCCATTTTCCACCAAGTACCTGTGCGAGTCGGCGTTCTTCAGCATGGTTGAGATCAAAACCAAAACACGAAATCATCTGATTCACCTTGAATCTGTGCCATTTTAAAAGTGAACCATAGAGTAAGTATATTTAGGTAGAGTAGCAATTAATAATCCCCAATGATTATGCAGACCGATTTTATTAAATGAACTCGAGGTGATCACAGTTGGGGGATTGTTACCAAATGTGAGATCTGCAAATATTTGCAGTTTTGAAGAAACTACCATGGAATTGACTGATCATGATAGCAATGCAGAAGGAATGATGGCATTTTACAGATCCTCAGTGTCATGACAGCCTTGGATAGGTAATGTCTGTTAAATTGTCAATTCGGTAGGTTGTTATTACTTTCATGCTCAAACTCAAAGGTATTTTCTTAAGCGTGATCACAGCGCAAGCAACTTGCCACTGGTGAAGAAAAAAATGACATAATCAGAGACAATGATTTTAATAAGCTATAAAATATGTATAAATGGATCACATCACTATTCAGATTCAAGAAATGAAACATGAATTTAGTGAATCATAGAATCATGCCGATGAATACTGAATTAAACACATGAAATTAGTCGAATCAGTCGAATTACTGAATCAGTCGAGAAAGCACAATAAGATCTCGACTTTTCCGTGAGGACCTGCATTTCTTCCATCGATTATAATGCGGTTCATGAAATTTTCTTGATAATCAGCATAATTTCCGCTTAGCTACGATGCTTATTAGCAAATATTGATACCTTTTGACATCCAACTTATTTCATACTACATACATGGGAGAGTAGTCATCTCGGTAGTATATAAATTGGCAAATTTTGACTTTTTTCAGAAGTGCTCAAATAATTTTTTGGACCACGGGAACGTAATTCTCCGCCAAAACTGAATCTTTCCATAGAAAAATTTTCACTTTATACAGATACTTTTTTGGGTCGACATTCTACCTACTGTACTAATTCTATGAATGGAACCGAACATTGAGGCATTCGTCAAGGCAAAGCAAATGCAGAAATCTCATTAAACTGTAAAGTCTTGCCTTTTTTGTCTGCTTTTATTTCCCAGTAAATTAATTAATGAATTTGTTAAGAATAAAGAGGTACAGTATAAGTACCTCGTTACATTTCGTCTTTTGTTACATACAGTGCAAACTGCAAACAGGAAATTTCCGTTAAAATTAACAGCTAAAATTAGTTTCACGGTTTTTGCAGTCTGATCTGTAAGTATCCATAAAAATAAACGTTTGCTTTATCTTACATGAGCGGATTTTTACTTGTTACGATCACTCGTGACGTTGTGACGTCATAATTTTAACAGATATTTACGGATGTTTTCTGTGGAGTTTAACGGTTATTTTAGCTGTTTTTAACGGTGTACAGTTTACAGTGATACTTACTTGATGCATGGGTTTCAGCGCTAATTTGATACATATCGAAAATTTCGCTGGTGTGGAAAGAATGGTTAGAGCTTGGTAGATTTTGGGAAATAATGAGAAAAGGTTAAGAAACCGTGGTTTAAATCTCACCTATGGCAGTTGGTAGCTCGTCATCTTGTAATACAAGCATGCTTCCCGCTCTGGGCTTATATCCAGCACTTGTAATTCAGTTAAATGGAAAAGTTCTGGTGGTAATGCCGCCAAGTCTCGTCCTTGTAATTTCAGTTTCTTCAAGCCTGGATATTGGGGATCTTCGGAATCGATAATCATTCGCAGCGAACGTGTGCCTCGATGAGTCATGCTGATAGTAAATCGGAGCTGAAAATAGAAAGTGTATTTGCAGTCTAGAATGATCTTCTTCTGTGTACAAATTCATTGATGTAACTGAAAGGTCGGCTCCATGACATGACATTCCTTGAAGGTTCAAACCTAGATTCGCCAATCCTGGATTCGGAAAGATCTGCTACAGCACCAAATTTTGTTATGGCGACATGGAGTATCTGATTCGAGAGATAAGTGTTCAGAATTACGAGCTGTGTGTTTTCGAGAGCGTATTTTCCTAACCGGAGCAAGGTGAAAGCGCAAAGCTTATATTTTGGATGCAGTATGTTTATTCCAGGAAGTAGCTATACGTTGTCCGGATTGAATAGAGTACAGGCGCTGTGGCCTTGTGGTAGAGTGTTCGCTGTGCACCCGAGAGACTTTGGTTCAAACCTTGGTTGGGTAAAACCTAAGACTTTAAACATAGGTACACTCTCATTCTTGCTTGACATTTGGCCCAACAAGAATGAGAGTGTGATGCGCCTAATATGCTTCCGAGTACAAAGAATGATACTATATTGATTTATTCATGTTATTATTTTAAAAATATATAAGACGCTTGAGAATCTATTGCAGGAAATCTCCAGAGAAGAGTAGAATGAATGTTTAGAATTCGACCTTGTTGAATGGCAATGGCATTCATCTCCATGTTCATGATGCCACTGGGTAAAAACGCATTCATCTTACGATTCTGTCTACAAGTTGTCTAGTTTTGTAGATGAATAAAATCTACTGGTGCTCGGAACATTAGTCACTCACTATGTGCATTAGATTAATAACATGGCCTCATGAATGAATTGGGTTCATAAATTGATTGATAATAAAATTCCATTCAATTTTTTGATGTGCGTATAACAGCACACATTTAATACACGTAGGAGTTTCTGTTTTGAATATCTACATTGTTAAAAAGAACTCCAAACACAGGATTTATGTACATTATGCACAATTTTTAAAAGAAGAGATTGCAAGACAGAACCTACCATATTAGAGACAGGTTGATAGATGAAGCCATTCGTGCGATACATGACGATGATGAAATACCACAGAATATTTCAAATTTAAATGAAGTGTAGTCTGAGGATTTCTGTTATCCCTTGGTAATATGAGGACAAAGTTCTCGCAGCCAATCTTTCATAGCAGTTGGTTAGAGTTTAAAACGTCTCGAACAAAGACAATGAATGATTGCAAAACAGTTTCATTTAAAATCATCTGCAACACGTTGTGATGGACGACGTGGTTGATGAAATTCTTCCCTAACTTTCAATTGTAAGTCAATCAGTCATAATACTAAAGATTGCGTAGAGAGTTGAATTCACTTGTTAGTGCAAGGACAACATAATTGTTGACACGTTCAAACTACTTCATGGTAAATCAAAAAAACATCATAGCAACGAAGTTCTGCTTCAAATTTCAGTTGGAAGACATTAATCGATATGTGGGTGGTAGGAAAATGCAGTAAGGACAATTCTGCAGTTATATTCCCTAATCATGCCACAATCATAAAATAATAACTTCTTTAGATATTTTAGATAGGCTGTGGAGGATACAAATTCTCAGTGGAAAAGCAGATTATTACATGATACTCGAAAGGGCAGTAAAGAAGTTCCTCCTCCTGTATTAGAATGCAGGGAAACAGTTATTCGACCGTCTTTAATCGTTGGATTAAGTGAGTATAATGAATCTTCAAGTGAGTTCGTCAAAAAATCAACGTCTTGAAAGATGACCTGACGGTTTTTGTGCGAGGAGGGAGACGGTTTCAGTTTGAAAATTTTGAAAATCATGGTTTGAAAATCACCTGATTACGCCCTTTTCGAGAAAATGACGAAAATTCAAAATGGTGGACAGAAAAACCGAAACTAAATTCTGAGCCTCGACAGAAAAAGTTTACAACCATTTCGTGAACAGTTTCTATGTAATTTTACCCGCTCCTTTCAAATTAATTGTCAAATAATCATTACGACTAGTCCTTTTGAGAAAATGACGAAAATTTAAAAGGGCGGACAATAAACCGAAACTACAGTCTGGGCCACGGCTAACATGTGTTATGCATCAACAAGAGGTCTTGGAGGTCCTAATAGGTTCTTAAAATTTCTTGGAAGAGTCATGTTTGCTTGTGAACAACCTTAAATGTGTGAATCAGTGGTCTGCATCAAATCGATTAGACCTCCAAAGCTTTTTGTTGAAGCACAATACATATTAGCCGTGGCCCAGACTGCAGTTTCGGTTTATGTCCGGCATTTTGAATTTTCGTCATTTTCCCGAAAAGGGCTAATCAGGGGATTTTCAAACCATGATTTTTGAAATTTTTTCAGACAAAAAATGCACCGGAAATCGTCGAGAAAATATAATGGGAAATTTTCAAAATGAAACCGTCTCTGTGGCACACCGACTCTGCATTATCAATGAAATGATTGCAGTCAGCAAAGACTCACGAACAATCTGAAGTGCAGAAGATGCGACGTACACGGCGAAAGTTGTCTGACCAACGATTACATTTCGAATGCCAAATGGTGCACAGTACAGAAATTAGCTTTTTTCTATCATAGCACTGGACAAACAACTGCAGCTGGTTTGTGAATGACAGTATCATCATTTGACAGTTCATGATGCACTTTTGCACAAGATATTAGAAATTCAACGCATGCCCTGTCCTTCAAGTTGGCCGAGCTTGGTCTGATATTTTTGGATAGAAGCGGGTTCCGACGGAGCTTCAAAAGGTCGCTTCCACTTGCATGTACTGTGATTGATGGTGAAACTCAAATAACATCAGAGTAGTATTTCTGATGCAAAATAAACGATGACGTTGAGGCACATCCCGGGTGGGGTCTCTCACACATTCACCCGAAATCAATAGAATCAAAGAAATTTCCAATCTACGTTTAAAGATCATGCGTAAAATATTACAATTAGTCCGAGGATTCATGTCAA